>UESW01001421.1:0-162980 GCA_900491605.1 Calamus simplicifolius | reverse complement strand
AAATTTAATTTATTAATTATAATTAATTTATAGTAAAAAAAAAGAATTAAGTTAACATTAATTAAAAATTAAAAATAAGGAAAAAATTAATTAAAAAAATTTAAAAAAGGTAATTAATTAAAACAATTAAACTAATAATTTTAATTAATTTAATAATTTAATTTATATTTCAATAATAAAATAAAAAAATTAATTTAAAAAATTAATTTAACAAAAATAAAAATTTTTTTCAAAATTAAAATTTAATTATTTAATTAATTAATTTAATATTTAAAATTATTAAAAAAATTAATTAAAAAAATTAAAAAAATAATTTTAAAAATAATTTAATTTTTTATTTTAATTTTTAATTAATTTATTATTGAAGGAAGGGATAATTTTATTTTTATAAAAGAGGCAGTGCAATTTTGTTAAAAGAAAAACTTATTAGATTACAACATAACCGGTAATGTGGATAGCCACCTCCCCCTAAAGTAATCTGAATTACCACTTAAGTGGTAATCCAGATTATTACTGCAGGATAGATTGCCATTCAAATACGTACCAAACATGGTTATCCGGTGGGACCTTTTAAATTAACGATAATCTGGATAGATTACCTGCTATCAAACGCCCCCTAAGGGTAAAAATAGCAACCTAATGCATCGAGATGGGCTGAATTGGGCCCAATAGTGAGACAAGTATGGCTAAGGGAGCTTCTATTTGGCCCGCGACTATTGCTGAGGAGCCCCCCTATTTTGAGTTTTTTTTACTCAGTACCCCAAAAATTACTAAGTAGCCCCCCCTAAAATGATAAAATACCTAAAACTACCCCTTCCCCTTCATCCCTTCCCGTGCCGCCTCTTCCTCAATCTCCCCCCCCCCCCCCAAATTGCTGAGTGTCCCCCCTCTCCCCCCATCCGACCGCGCTCGCCCGCTCGCTCTCGCTCATGGTGCTTCCCCGGCAGCATCTTCCCCGACGGTGGCTTCCCGGCAGGTAAGTTCTTCTCCCTCCCTCCCTCCCTCGATCTGCTCGTCCATAGGGCTTTTGTTTTTTTTTTTTAAGCCAACCTCCCCTCCCTCCCTGGCGTCCATCTCTCCCACGGCTCCACCCTCCGCTACCTCTCCCCCTCCGTCTTTGGACTCCCGATCTCTGTTCGGCCCAGCTGGGCCGAACAGATTAAAATGTGTTCGGCCGAGCTAGGCTGAACAGAGTTAATTCTGTTCGGCCCAGCTCGGCCGAACAGAGTAATAAAATCCTTAAATATAATTATAATAAATATATTATAAAGTATATTTTTATTTTACTGATGAATATTGAAATGTTTCAGATATGGATGCTGGCCCTCGCGAGTTAGACCCACAGCGTCTGCCGGGAGACGTAGAACCTAGGCGCCTGAGGTTATTGAGGTTTGTGAGGTTTCTGAGGATCTTGTTGCACCATCGCCCCCAGATGAGACAGCAGACGAGGACATCCCACCTATGGATGTTGATGATGATGAGGCGGATGGTCCTTGTCCAGGTGGTCCTGAGGATGATTCTGTCCTTAGGAGTTTCAGGACACATATTGCAACCTCCATCTGGAGGCAACAGGTATTTGTTCGTTGTTCTACTGTATGTTATTTATTGTATTATTTCAATGCTGTTATGTGTTATTCATGTTATCTATTTATATTTCGCAGGAACGGATTCCACTGAAGTGCATGAACCATGCTGCCAAAGTAGCTGAGTGGCAGTGGTGGGCATCAGGGCAATCGAATAGGAGATTCAGGGATATAGTTCAGTAGTCTGGTCTTCTAGAGCTAGTGCATTGCTCTTATCGATTCACCGATAAGATTCTTGTCTCGGGCTTTGTAGAGAGATGGCAGCCCGAGATGAATACCTTCCATCTTTCCTTTGGCAAGATGACAATCACGTTGGATGATGTTGCTACCATATTAGGGATTAGTGTCATGAGTGCCTCAGTGTCCTTGTCGATTGATAGAATGAGTGATTGGGATGCTGAGGACCTCCTAGTGCAGCTATTGGATGTATCACAGGATGACGCGCGTCAGGAGGTTCTATCAGTCCGCGGTCAGTCTGTGAGGTTAGAGTGGCTAAAGAGTCATTTTCAAAATGTATCAGATAGAGATAGTCGCCATAGGATAGAGTGTGTGGCATGAGCGTATTTGCTTTTTTTGTTGGGGGTGTACACTTTTTGTCGATAAGAGCGGGACGAGGGTGCCTATAGCTTATCTTGCTCTGCTTCGGCATTTGGATAGAGTGAGGACATATGCCTGGGGTGCAGGTGCCTTGGCTCATTTATATCGGCAATTAGGGATTGCGTCAAGGGCATCCGTTAGACAGATCAGTGGATATATGACGCTTCTCAGGCATGGATTTATGAGCATTTTCCCTTTCTCACTCCTCACCCAGCCCTAGACTATACTGATGCTAGGCCCCGCGTACATCGATGGACTCTCAGCACTCCGTCTCGGACGATGATGGACCATTTGGTGATTCTGCGCGAGTCATTGGACGTACTGAGGGCAGATGAGGTATGTACCATAGGACCATGCACTTGTATATTTATATAATTTATCATACATTATGAAACTGATTTCAATTTAATATAATGCAGGTAGTTTGGGATCCCCATTGTCTTATCCGGGATGATCGTCCGTTCCTTGATATTGCATTCTTTAGTGGATGCCTGAAGTGCATGGATGTCGTAGAATCCTATCATCCTAAAAGGGTTTTACGATAGTTCGGTAGGATACAGACGATCCCCCGTGCGCCATTAGCCCCTGAGCGAGCTAGCAGAGGATCGACGCAGCTTCATACCGCATCCGGTACGTCTTCTATAAGCAGTTATGGGAGAAGTGGAAGGATCACCTGCTGAGCACAGCGAGCAGGAGCCATCCGGTGACCCGACCCTCAGATTGTGTACCGGGATTTTTGGAGTGGTTTTCTCGGATCACGCATCTGGTTGTTCACCCTCCGGGGAGCCGATCCAGTATCTACTCCCGATCACGTCCCGATGATGCTGATGCTGACATGCTAGGCCGGCGTATTGCAGACGCGCTTGGCCTTTGCATTGGTATACTTGATATGGATCAGGAGGAGGCTACTGCGTCATAGGGGACGCACATGTACGATGTCATATCGCAGATGGCTCATGTGTTGCAGGGTCAGCATATCTCTACGATGCAGCCTGTTCAGCCTGATGTTCCTGGCCCTAGTCATGCATCGCCATAGCAGTACAGGCATCGACGACGGCGTGGTGGGGATCCCTGATGTACCTCATGTATTTTGTATCTTTTAGCACATAGTGCATCTTTTTGTAAAAGACATTGAAATTTGAATGAAAATTCACTTTCTTTCGGCTCAATTTGAATGAAAATCTTTTGAATTAATATAAATATATCATACATTATACAAAATTAATTGTTGCATGCAAAAGGACATCTACAACTCAATAGTCTCGCTAATAATGGCATTTGACAAGATCGTTCGTCTGAACTGGTGAATCCTAGATTCATATGAAGAAGCCCATCCGGAAGCACATGGTAAATGATGTTTGTACCAATTGCTTGCTATTGGGGGAACAGGATGACCCGGTAACAGAAACACCTACAAAATATAGAAATTAGTAAACATAATGAATTATTAGTCGTGTAAGCATGATTAAGAGTTGTTCAATTAATACCTCAACAAAATGATTGCCATTAACGAACGCCACTGCAATATCTTTGCGGGATAAAGGAGGAAGAGGCACCGATCGTAGAGGTAGGAATGTAAGACATTGTTGCAAGGAGAGGTGGTATAGGACAACGTTATAGCGGGACGCTATAACGTGCCCCATATCTGGCATAGTCATCCACTGGTCAAAAGGTGGATCATTATCAAAATATGATAATGCATGCTCAATCTCCTCAAACCTCCGTTCGACAGCAAATAAAGCACGATAGTGCTCTGAATTATATTGCAACTCTTTCAATAAATCCTTCCTAATACGGAGCCAATCCTCCTCTCCAAATCCCAGCAAGTTAGCTATTGCTCTAAATCCGCAGTTGCGGTCAGCTTTAACATCCTTGATATATTGGATGAACGGCCTCAACCCATCTGGAATTTAATCAATATAGATTGTTGGCATATTATATGACCGGGTTCGTTAACGAGAAACCTGCAAACCATTAACGAATGAATTAGACGGCAACAGAAACAATCACTTTATCATAATAAATGGCACATACCGGCACGCGTCCAGCATGGGGTCCGGCACATACCGGCACAGGGTTCGGAAGTTGCCGGCACGCGTCCGGCACATACCGGCATGGGGTCCAAAAGTTGCCAGCATGTGCCGGCACGTACCGGCACGCAACCGGCATGGGGTCCGAAAGTTACCGGCATGTGTCGGCACGTACCGGCATGGGTTCCAAAAGTTGCCGGCATGTAACGGCACGCGTCCGACACATATCGGCACGCATCCAGCACATACCGGCACGGTCCCTTACTTAGTGAAAGAAATGCTTCGTACCTTCTTCCTTGGCTGCCTTTTTGGCACTTGCGTCATTGGTGGAGTGCCTGTACCAGGAGAATAACTATCTTGTCCTAAAAGAATCAACTCAAAGGCAGAAGGATCACGGCGGGTAGATGTATCAATCTTCAATGAAGCACGGCTGCGAGCAACTGAACGAGTGATCCTTTTGGCAGGTTCTTCAAGAGAAGTAGTTTCTGGCTAGCAATCTCTCTCAATTTTCTTAACATTTATAATTGCGAAGACCCATCTAACTATTTAAATTTTTGAGCAATTATATCCAACTCTGGTTCATAGCTCAGTTGAATACTTTGCACATTTGAAGCCGGCATCATATCAAGTTTTCTCCAACGAGGATCAATGCAATCCAAGGGAATTGGCCGACCTTCCATCCTGAACCGTGCAATCTCATGGCCGCATGGTAAACCATGTATGCACCGAATAGCACACCCACAAACTGAAGCATCAATACCAACTGAATTGGCTCAGTTCGCTTGAGCGAGGATCTGATTTAATGCACTTATAGAAATGAAACATCGTAGTTCTTTGAATGCAGCAGGCTTGAAGTCGTGTTGCACGACCGTCAAACTCTTCTCAAATGAGGCTTTAATGTCACTATGCTGCAACTCAATCAAACTATGTATTTTTGTCCAAGATGATTCGAAATTCCCTTGGCTTGATCCAAGCTGTCTTTTCAGCCTTGCATGTGCACTTTCAGCCCTAGAAAAGTAAATAAAATTTAATTAAAGGGAGATAACAATTGCGTAATTAAATTATAAATTTCTAAATTTATCAATTCCTTGTGATACCTATTAGTTGTCAAATTCCCTTAGTGCCTACATGTGTCTGTCCATGCTGCGACAAATCTTTCCTTGTACTTGCTCAGCCAAGTTTCTGACACATACCGTAAAGCATCTGGGTAGGTAGTAAACTCTCTCTGGAGTTGTGTCCATCATTAAACTCATCTTCTGTGGTGGACAACACAAGTATATTCTAAGTCATTATAAACTTATCACATTTCTCCTTTGTTTCAAATAACCTTTTGCACTGGGCCAAAACATTCCTACTGATATGCCATCTACATAGCAAATGTGTTGCCGTAGGAAATACCCTCTGAATTGCATTCAATAGAGCCAAGTCTCTATCTGTGACTATCACCTCAGGCAGAGCATCATCGTCCATGACACTACGCAATCTCTCTAATGCCCATGTATAGTTATCTTCTCGCTTAGAGTCCATATACACAAAAGCAATAAAATGTCAGGTCAGTTGATGTCACCCCGACAATCTCTAAGAGAGGAAGACGATATCTATTCATCTTGTTAGTGCAATCCATTATCAACACACGAGAAAATGCACGTAACAAGTCTATACTGCCAGAGTGTGCCCAAAACAAGTCACGCACAGCATCAGACTTGATACAATTCCTATGCCACTCAATGTATTTATACTCAGATAATTTACCAAGAAGATGTTGCATCTGAGATCTCCCAGCAATCTCTACAGCCTTGCACTTCTGCCGTACATTGTAAATTATCTTCATTATCGTAACATTGAGGGCATCCCTTTGCTTCAAAGTAGATAAAATGTCCTTAAGCCGAACCAAACTCTTCGATATCTCCACTAGTATTGTAGTCTCCTACTTAGATAATCATCCCGCATATGAGTGCCCCTCGAGATGCTTTGCAGCTGGATGATTGTGCACACCGCAAATGACCGTTAACATCCAATCATCTACAGTGTCCAATTTCTTCCCTCTTAAGGCAAAAGGACATCCACACTTCTTAGTGCCACTGGCCCCGGTCTTTGATTCCTTTTCCTTGATGTGTTTACTTTTGCAAGTACCGCTCCTCTCGCAAGAAAAAATAATTCTTGGTTTCTTAACATTGCTGCCCGAATAAGATTTTTTAATAATAACGACAAATCCATTCCTCTTTCCGACTTCCCGACACCAATTACACATTTCTTCTCTACTTTTGAATATCTATAAAATAAATAGTTTATGTTGGTAGACAATTTTAAACATTACTCAGTCAAATAATACAAAAATAAATGTAATTAAATTTTACCTCATAAGTTGTAAATTCATTTGTGTAATCCATTACACAATCGGAGCCAATCACGCTGCATTCGGTCGAAGCATCGTCCTGCACGATCAAATAATAAATTTTAACCCTAATCATAATTAATCAAAACAAAAAAAAAGAATAAACACTCTATTCGGCCACTCAGGACCGAATAGAAATCTTATGTTCGGCCCTGTGTGGCCGAACATATTTCTTCTGTTCGGCCCATCAGGGCCGAACAGAAGAATTCCTTCATTCGAACAGAAGAAAGAATTCTTCTATTCGGCACTAGTGGGCCGAACATATTTAAGTTGTTCGGCCCAGTGTGGCCGAACAGAGCTAACCTGTTCGGCCACATAGGGCCGAACAACGTACGAACCGGAAAAAAAAATTGGAGACGAAGATATAAACTAACCTTTGCGACCGTAGCACCTTCATAAATTATTAATTGCTTGTCCATTGCTTGATTTAAGGTTGAAATTGCTTCAATCGATGATCCAATGATAATCCGGAGTGAGAAAGGCGGGAGGATGATCGCACGGGCTCTGGGGGGCTGTTTGGGGGGCTCAGGGGGCTGTTTGGGGGGAGGGGGGCTGTTTAGTAGGGAGGGATATTTTGGTCCTAAAATTTTAGGGGCAAAAATGTAATTTTTTTAATATGGCATGGGGGGCTCCTTAGTAAAAAACGCGGGCCAAATAGAACGACTCGTATGGCTAACCCAAGTTTGACCCAAAAGAAAGCTATAGGGGCTCAGACTTATACTAGCCTGTAGTTATGTATCATGTTTATATAATATATATACCATATATGCATGTGTACAGCCAAAGAATCAAAGTTGACGAGTTGGTTAGAAAAAATATTTTATATTTAAATATAAATGCATAAAATTAATGTATATAAAATATAATCTTAATTTTATACATACATACATATGCATGCATGCATATATACATATATATATATATATATATATATATATATATAGGTTGGGCTAGGTTTAGTAGATTCATGTTTTAGGAGGTCTGACGGAGTTTTACGCTGATTATCAGCTACTTAACGCAACCCTCAGTCCTTTATTCGAGCTTGTAACTGACCTTGGCAGAGTGATCTTTTAACAATCCATGGTAAGGATAGAGGTAGAGGTAGACCTAAACTAATATGGCTAGAAATAATTAAAAAAGATATAACTATTTATAATTTGAATATCAATTTAGTCCTGAAAAGAGTAGAGCAGAGGAAGCAGATTCATGTAGCCAACCCATGGAAAAGGCACAGTTGAGTCGAGGTTGAGCTAGGTCGAATCAATTTGTTTTAAGTTTGATCCGATCTTATGAGCTAAAATTCATGGATCGAACCATGAAATTTTTAAGACCGAGCTTGGGTTGGCCAAGGGCCGCCTAGCCCATGCCCATCTCAAATTATAAGTAGGCTGTGAAGCACAACAATGTTATATATCTAAGGAGCCATTCTATTTAAAAGGATCAAGGTCTTCCAAGTCCACAAATATAAATGTATAAAAAAATATTAATATATATATAAAATAATATCTTTAAATATAAAGTATGTTATATATAAATATATATTTTTGGGTTGGGTCAAGTTAGGTGTGGTCAATTGGAAAAGTCTTTGTACACCGCCTTCAGTGCAGCAGATCCAATGTGGGCTGTACCGCCCCTCCTTATTGGTCTACATGGATCCCACATGGCCTGACGCTGCGGGATGGGATAGCAGTGATACGATATTACATTTTGATCGTGACATCCATTAAAAGTGCTTCTGCTTTATTTTAAAAATAGTGTGTAGATGAAAATACCCTTTTTCTCCGGCCTACTTCTATCCGTTATCTTTGCTTGGATTATATCCGATGGAAGGAAATTCTTTTCAATTCTAAAATATTCTTTCCCCTCGCTCTGGCTTTCGGATGCAAGGAATCAGTCCAAGCTTTGAGCAAGATCCTTCTCCCTCGCTCTGAGAGTCCGGTCTAAGGATTTCCTTCTATTTTCGTTGGTGATATAAGCTTCTCCATTGCTCAGAAAAAGTACTTTGAAAAGTATTCTGATTTTTGGTGAAAAGAAAATATTTCAGCTTCGAGGCTGGAATACCTAGCTACTGAAGACTTCTTCATTAACTTCAGGAGAAAATGTCATCTACAGCAGGAAGTAAAAAGTCCTTGTTTATATATCTTTTTATAATTCCTTTATTACACCAACTATTTTAGTCGTTAGAGGAAGTTAATACATTAAGAAATCATTTAATGCTCAGGTGGCATCACTAGCATGTTATGACAATTTGGGAGTCATAACTCAGTCCTCTAACGAATGTCAATACCTTTAGTTTTGTATTTTTCTGCACGAATGTCATACTCTTTTAACTAGAATGTTATACCTTATGACTAGGGTATCATCAGAGTGTTTTGGCCTATATTCCCCATTATACCCTGATCCTATAGCTCTAGTGTCGTCATTTTACAACTCAGGTGTCGTAAGTTATTTTCTGGGGTGTCGTAAGTTCCTCCTGCATTCAGTTTCAGCTAGGGTATCATAATATGACAACTGGGGTGTCGTAACAGTCTTTCTGGGGTGCCGTTAGGTGAGAACTAGAGTGTCGTAAGGTGGGAAGTTAGGTGTCGTAACAATGACTTTCGGATGTCGTCGTTTTAAAACTAGGGTATCGTTAGGTGAGAACCAGAGTGTCGTAACAGCTTTCTGGGATATTGTAAGTTTCGGCCTTTCGGGTGTCATCGTTTAAAAGCTAGGGTATCATAATATGAGAACTGGGGTGTCGTAATAGTCTTTCTGGGGTGTCGTAAGTTCCTAGCTTAATAGTTATATCTAAGGTGTTGTTATATGAGAACTGGGGTGTCGAATAAATGTTTTTGGGGTATCGTAAGTTCCATAGTTATCATCTTCGACATCCCGATACTCTATTTTATAGCTCCGATGTCATAAGTTATTTTTTGAAGTATCATAAGTTTCTGTCTTAGCAGTTTCAGTTAGGATATCGTCATGTTACAGCTCCGTTGTCGTGAGTTATTTTCTAGGATATCGTAAGTTGTTTTCTAGGGTGTCATGAGTTTCAGTTACGTCTTTAACTATTAAAGGGTGTTGTAGTTTTTGTCGGGGGTATCATGTGTCTTTAATTAGGGTGTTATACCTTCTAAACTCGGGTGTCATTATAGTGTTTCAGCATACATCAGGTGTTATACCATGACCCTATAGCTCCGGTGTCATCATTTTACAATTTGGGTGTCGTAAGTTGTTTTCTCGGGTGTCATAAGTTTATTCCTTAATAGTTTTAGCTAGGATGTTGTAAAATGAGAACTGGGGTGTCGTAATAGTTTTCTGGGATGTCGTAATGGTGACATCATTTTACAGCTCGGGTGTCATTAGTTCCTGGCTTAGCAGTTACAGCTAGGGTGACGTCATTTTATAGCTCGAGTGTCGTAAGTTATTTTCTGGGGTGTTGTAAGTTATTTTCTTTGGTGTCGTAAGGTCCTGCCCTGCCTTAACAGTTTCAGCTAGGGTGTCGTAACAGTTTTTCTGAGGTATCGTAAGTTTCATAGTCATCATCTTTGACATTTTGGTACTCTATTTGAAGCTCGGGTGTCGTCATTTGAAAGCTCGGGTGTCGTAAGTTATTTTATGGGGTGTCGTAAGTTTCTGTCTTAACAGTTTCAGCTAGGGTGTCGTAATATGTGAACCTTGGTGTCGTTAGGCCCTGCCTCAATGTCTAATGAATGGATGCCATTATTTTACAGCTATGGTGTCCTAATTTGTAAACTGGGGTGTCGTAACTTCTGAACTCGGGTGTCGTAAGTTCATATCTTTAACTGTTAATGGGTAACATAGTTTTTAATTGGGGAGTCAATGTCTTTAACTAGGGTATCGTAGGTTTGTGACTGCAGTGTCATAATGTTTTTTCGGCCTGTAACATGATCCATATTGCTCTCGTGGCATGTTACGACATATAGGGAGCCATTATTCAAACCATAGTTGGCATGTATTCCTGGCTACTGTGGTTCGAACATAACTGGGGTGTCATATTTCTTTAACTGAGGTGTCACATTTCTTTAAGCTGAATCTTAATGCTTTATGACTGTGTGTCTATATTTCCACAGATGATGTTGAAATTATAGACTTTGTGAAATCGAACATACTTCTGGCCGTGCACCTTCATCCATCACTTAAAATGCGGGGATGATACTGTTATTCCTCAAATTGGAATGAATTCAATTCAGCAGATGATGTATATAGTTTCTATAATGGATACGCAAAAAGAGTTGGTTTTGGAATCACAAGGGCTAACTACAAGAAACAACTTTGCTTTAAGCACCTGGCGTATTGGAGGCAAGAAAAATCTAGAAAAACAGAGAAAAGCATGCATGAATCCTAGGGATACTGGCAAAGTTGATTGTAAGGCATCCATAAAAGCAAAACAAAATTCTACAAGTGGTAAGTGGATATTGGTTGAGGCTTCTCTAGAATTTAATCATCGGATCTCCGTAACATCAACTGGTTATCTACGGTTTCATAGGAGGATCGGTACACCAAAGAAGGCAAAGATCAGCAATTTATATGCTGTGAATGTGCCCACAACTCAGATATACTTTGCCATAGCAAGAAGAAAAAGGGGTAGAAGATAATTGGATTTCACAGAAAAGAATGCTCGTAATTTAATTTGTCGCGAACGTCAGTCTCAGTTGAAAGAAGGAGATGCTCAATCGATGGTAATCCATTTCACCGAAATGCAAGTAAGAAATTCCAATTTCTTCTATACTATTAACCTTATATTTGATTTTGATGAATACAAAATGATTAGGTATAATACTAAGAATTTTATTGAGACAATGATTTCAAAGAATCCATCATGAAGAAAGGTGTTACTTCAAATTAAGGTATCCCATGTATCAAAGGTAATACAAGTAAAGAAAAATGATGGTGAATAATATTTAAAGCCAAAAATAATTTCAAATATTTTTTTTAAATTCAAACTGCATAAGTAATTTCATGCTTCAAATTGCTTCCGTTTTTCAAAACATACCGAACTGGCTTAGGATATTCTTAACGTAAAACCTATTTTCCTAAGCATCCTTGTCTAATTAAAATTTTATTTTATCTTGCACTGGACTTCAATGTTTTACCATTCATTTCTCAAATGACCAAATCTATCTTTGATGATTTATCATATAAAAATTATTTTTTAAAGCATTGCATGACACTTGTTTAAATCCCACTGAAAGCAATCAATGGCAAAACTGTAAATTCTATTAAAAATATTCAGACATAGATTTCTTGCGTTCTTCTATTCTTCTTTTTGAAATTTCGTAGACTCTGCTTCGCCATTATTGATCATAATTACTATTTCTGAAGTCTTTAATTACCACAATTTCTTTGCAATGTGGAAGGATTGGAGCTTGCTCATTGATTGATGATTTAATTGCCGTTGTTTCTATTTGACAAATTCAAAAAAAAATTTTTCAAATGAGCTCCCAGCCTTTAATGCATGTGTGAATGAAGATTTTATTTGGGATTGGTTTTTAAAACTCGTAGCTTACTCATTTAATGCCGCTCAAGATTACAAAATTTTTCATCACTTGGTTCGGGTTTTTTAAACAATGTCTTCTTTTCTTAAATGTTTGGATATCAACTTTTAATACTTGCCTTAAATGTCTGGACATCAATTTCAAATGCACTTAAATGCTTCTCCAATCTTCAAACGGCTATCCCTGGTTCTTGCCTAAATAGGCCATTTAACCATGCATTCAATGCTTCAACCAAGCATTAAATGCAAGCATTGAGCATTCAATGCTCCTCCACTCCTCTCAACGGTAACATTCTGCTTCATGCCTATAAATAGGCCCTCTAAAGCTCTCATCCAAGGCATCCAAGCCGAGCAAGGCAATTCATCTTAGTTGAGTGGAAAGAAAAAAAATAGGGGAAGAAAATTTTAAGTGAGGAAGGAAAGGCTAAGAGAGTTAAAAAAATTTTAGAATGTCACTTCAAAAGTTTTCATCAGTGGAAGTGATATCAAAGCTCCAGCCACATTCTGAAAAGTAGTCAAGCTTCATCCATTCCTCCAACATGCTCAAAGGAAGAATCTATTCCGTAGAGTAGTCTTCATATTTTGCAAAGTATTTCTTTTGAATATATGCTCACTGAAGGAGCTTTTTGTATACACTGCTTATATTATTATGCTCGGTATTTAAGTTTCACAGTGGTGAAACTTGTAAGTGTAGAGATCTACCTGTGTAAGGCTTCTTTGTGCCTGGAAAACAAGAGGCTAGCCTTGAAGGCTAGGTGTAAGGCTCCCTTGTGCCTGTAAACAAGTTGCTAGCCAAGTTGGTTAGGGTGGTTAGTAAAAATTCTCAAGGGGTTCTTGGGGAGTGGATGTAGGTGCAGGGTTGGCACCAAACCACTATAAATTGCCTGTGTTTGTGTGATTTAAATTTCTATGGTGCTTGAATATTTTCTCTCCACTTCACGTTACTTTTCGTTAATTTTGAAATTTTCTAAAAAGCACATATTTGCTAATTATTAATAATTTTTGAAAAAGAACCCAATTCATCCCCCTCTTGGGTTGTAATATCTAGGCAACATATACCTTAGACCTTAATGATAATGGTTAGCTCAGGTTTGTCTTCTAGATTCATCCAAGGTCAAGATTGGCATGCACATACTTTGATGATGTTCTAAGCTTTGACTCAACCTACTTGACAAATAGATATCAAATGCCTTTTTGTCCATTCGTCGGGGTCAACCATCATGGACAGTCAACATTACTTAGTTCCGCATTGTTGTCTGATGAGAGGACTGAGACATATAAATGAGTTTTTCAGTCATAGTTGGATGTAAATAGTGGTCAAGCACCTAATGCCATAATAACTAATCAAGATAAGGCAATCGAGGCTGTTGTTAGGGAAGTTTTTCCTAACACACGACATCGATTTTTTCTTTGGCATATATTGAAGAAGATACCTAAAAAGATTGACCACATTTGCACAACAAATCTCAAATTTATGATTGATTTTGATGAGGGACATATGATTTACTTACCAAATAGTCATTCGAGGAAAGGTGGGCACATCTTATGGAGAAATATAAAGAATTCAAGGCTATAGATTGGTTAAATGACCTTTACGAATGTTGGAATAAATGGGTCCCAGTTTACCTTAAGGATATATTCTTCGCAGGTTTGTAGGACATGTGTTTGGTTTATGTTCATGTTCGATGCTTCTTTTTTGACATAATTATATACATGAATGTCATCTTCACAAAGAAGCAAGGGCATCAATCATTTCTTCGATGGGTTTATAAATTCAAAGATTATACTCACGGAGTTCATAGATAAGTACGAAGATGCCTTAAAGAAAAGGTATGAGACAGAAAATGAGAAAGATAATAGGATGTTGCAAAGGAATGCTTTCCTAAAGACATTCTCACCTTTTGAGAGCAAGCAGCAGGAAAGTATACAAGACGCATTTTCAAAAAATTTCAAAATAAGATCCTTGAAATGGCTGCATCAAATACTAAATTGATCAAGGAAGCTGACAACTGTTGTGTATATTCTGTAAAGTCATATAAAATGATTGAAGTCGATGGAATTGGCAAGAAAATGATAAAAGATTATGTCGTGTCATACGATAAAAATTTTGAGAATGTCGAATACCAGTGTCGATCCTTTCAGTTCAAGGGTTACCTGTATAGGCATGCCTTGTTGGTTCTTCATCAAAGTGACGTATTTCGTTTACCAGATAAGTACTTCTTGAAGAGATGGTGCAAGGTTATGAAATACCAATTCGATGATTTCGACTGCAATACTGAAGGTTATGATAAAAGCACATGAAAATCACGGTACACAGTCACATTTTTATTTGAAATGTCTTATTATATGTTTTCAATAAAATTATGATATTGATTGTAGATATGCTTT
Source organism: Calamus simplicifolius (assembly GCA_900491605.1). Lineage (NCBI taxonomy): Eukaryota > Viridiplantae > Streptophyta > Magnoliopsida > Arecales > Arecaceae > Calamus > Calamus simplicifolius. Next base: position 148,487 of record UESW01001421.1, on the reverse strand, counting down.
GCTGAGACATCGGATAATGAAGCTCGCAGAGATAACCTCCATGTCTGAAGATGCATTTAATTTAGTGATGGATGATCTAACACCAATATTCAAAAGTGTCGTGGATGCTAACTGCGCAGCTAAGGCAAGTATAAAACTTGTTAAGATCCTGAACAAATTAGGATGAAAGGTCGCTCAAGAGAGAATAAATTAAAGAGTGGAGTCGAGAAGAAGTCAAAGAGATCAAGGAAAAATATGGTCAAGGCATCCGTTGACGCTCCTCCAATGCAAAATGAAATAAGAGCTGGTTCAAGTAACAGACAGACTTGTATGCAGTCAACTAACACAAGAGAGGATATGGAAAGAATTATACCATCTTTCGAAACATTGATGACGAGTTTGATGTTTATGTATTCAGTCAACTAACATAGGAGAATATATAAAATTATTTGCCATCAAATTTAAAGCATGGGTGTCGTAGCTTTGTAACTAGGGTGTCTTAATCGTAAATCTGGGGTATCGTAGCTCTTTTTTGGCTAATTTCCTCCTTAGAATGTTGTCAATCTCATCTACAACATTTGTTTTAAGCACGGGTATAGTAGGTTTGTAACTAAGGTGTCTTAATATTTTAAATGGGGTATCGTAGATCTTTTTTCGGATGATTTCCTCCTTGGGATGTCGTAAGTCACATCTCCAGCATTCGTTACGAATACGCTTGCATGAGCAACACTTGTTTCGAATCGGAGATCGGAACACAGAGTTCGATGAACTTCAGTTTTCTGACTCTATGTTTATTAATGGCTTTTGTTCCCCAACTCGAAAGATAGGAACTTACGACATCCCAGAAAAGTTGTTACGATACCCTAGTTTTCACCTAACGACACCCTAGCTTTTAAACAACGACACCCAAAAGGCCAAAACTTATGACATCCCAGAAAAGTTCTTACGATATTTTGTTCTCACCTAACAACACCCTAGCTTTTAAACGATGACACCTGAAAGGTTGAAACTTACAACATCCTAGAAAAGCTGTTAAGACACCCCAGTTCTCACCTAACGACACCCTAGCTTTTAAACGATGACACCCAAAAGGCCAGAACTTACGATATCCCAAAAAAGATATTACGATACCACAGTTCTCATCTAACAATACCCTAACTTTTAAACAATGACACCCGAAAGGCTGAAACTTATGACATCCCAGAAAAGCTATTATGACACCCAGTTCTCACCTAACGATACCCTAGCTTTGAAATGACGACACCCAAAAGGTCGAAACTTACAATATCCCAGAGAAGCTGTTACGATACCCCAATTCTTACCTAATGATACCCTAGCTTTAAAATGACAGCACCCGAAAGGTAGAAACTTACGACATCCTAGAGAAGTTGTTATGACACCCCAGTTTTCACCTAATAATACCTTAGCTTTTAAACGATGACACCCAAAAGGCCAAAACTTACGACATCCCAGAAAAGCTGTTATGACACCCCAATTCTCACCTAACGACACCCTAACTTTAAACAATGACACCCGAAAGGCCGAAACTTACGACATCTTAGAAAAGCTGTTACCACACCCCAGTTCTTATCTAACAATACCCTAGCTTTGAAATGATGACACCCGAAAGGCCAAAACTTATGACATCCTAGAGAAGCTGTTATGATACCCTAGTTCTCACCTAACAATACCCTAGCTTTGAAACCACCCTATCCGAAAGTTACTGTTACGACACCCAACTTCCCACCTTACAACACCCTAGTTCTTACCTAACGACACCCTAGTTCTTACCTAACGATGACACCTGAAAGGCCAAAACTTATGACATCCTAGAAAAGCTGTTAGACACCCAGTTCTCACCTAACGACATCCCAGTTTCCATCTTACGATAACCCAGTTCTCATAGTATAATACCCTACCCAAAAAAGTTAACATTTCTGATATCAGAGGGAAAAAATTTACGATACCCCTGTTGTAAATTTACGATACTCTAGTTTTAATATTATGATATTCCTGATGAAAACTTAAGAAACTCAGAAGTAAAAAAGGCAAAAGTATAACGACAAGATTTCTGATATCTATGTAAAGCACCATGGCATCCATGTAAAAATTCTACAATTGCATAAATTCTGAAGCAGTATCATAATAAATAAATTACATCAAATTTTTAATCAATAAAGAATAAAAAAATTAAGAATAGTTTGAAGCTAAATCATCGATTTTTGATAGAGGCCTTCTCTTAATATCCTCACTACTAATTATTGCTGGTAATCTTTTATTTTATCTTCCGTGAAATCTATCTTCATATCAGGATTGTCCCGATAAGCAAGGTATTCCATGTACTTCAGATAGTAGAGGCCGCAATCTAGTGATCAGGAAGGTTAACTTGGGCAATCCAAAATCTTTTCCATCGGCCAATTTATCACATCTTCCTTATCGCAGTATATATGGAATATGTAGCCAAGAATGCTTTGCCATTTCTTCGCATTGGCCTTGTACCTGGCATTTCGTTTTAATGAATTTAGGTGCATGAACACATTTATTTCCATGTCGATAGCAACCAGATGCTAGTGTGAATTATTCGAGTTAATGATGGAGAAAAGAAACTAAAATTGGGCCTTTTCTTTATCGCTTACTCTATCAAATATCGTAGGCCCGACCATTCCAGCGAGTTCATGAGCAGATAATGGAGACTTCAGATACAAACCAGCTATCATAACAGATGCAAAGTTGCACTTATGATATCGTTCCGGATGCTCTGCCCAGGTCATCATCAAAAACTCATGCCCAACATCAATAATCTGCCAATGCAATATAAATTGATTAATAATATTCTAAAATTAACATCGAGAAAAGGTTTCTTGAGATACTTACATCGTCGACTATCACATCTTTGTTAATGAGATCTTGAAGACTTTTTCTTGTAATGGCGCCATTTAATTTATTGGTGTACACGATCTCGTTGCTTATGCGTTCGCTCAAAAAGTTTTTGATAATAATTTGGCCATCATCGATTCTTATGTCGGCCTTTAATGTGCTCACTATCTTTGACAACTTTCTAGGACGGGCTGTCTCATAAGAATCCCCTATCCCCTTGGATGCCTTATGCCTCTGAGCTCTTTTTTAACCCTCTTAATAAGCGAAGGCATTCCAATGAATTGTATGTCCCCCTCATCGCCCTTTAGCGCAGGGGTGACAATTTTATTATCAGAGGGCACATGGGTGACAATTATTTCCCCAAATTTAGGCTCCTCTTGGCCCTCCATAGAATGCCCCTCCTCCCTCTTCTCCTCCTCTTTATTTTGCATTCCTAGGCTCAGTTTGATAATCCAAGGAATGCCCCTCCTTCCTCTTCTCTTCCTCTGTATTTGCATTCCTAGGCTCAGTTGGATACTCCAAGGAATGCTCCTCCTCCCTCTTCTCCTCCTCAGCTAGTCAGCCTCGGCCTTGGCAAGTCAGATTCGGCCTTAGCTAGTCGATCTCGGCAAGTCAGCCTTGGCCTCGGCCTCAGCTAGTTAGTCTTGGCCCCGGCAAGTCAGACTCGGCCTTAACCAATCAGCCTCGGCCTCGGCAAGTCAGACTCGGCCTCAGCTAGTTAGCCTCAGCCTCGGCCTCAGCCAGTCAACCTCGGCTTCGGCAAGTCAGCCTTGGCCTCAGCCAATCAGACTTGGCCTTGGCAAGTCAGATTTAGCCTCGGCCTCGGCAAGTCAGATTTAGCCTTAGCCAGTCAGCCTTGGCAAGTCAGCCTCAGCCTTAGCCAGTCAGCCTCGGCCTCGGCAAGTCAGACTCGGCCTCAGCAAGTCAGACTCGGCCTCAGCTAGTCAACCTCGGCCTCGGCCTCAGCCAATCAGCCTCAGCAAGTCAGACTCGGCTTCAGCCAGTCAACCTCGGCCTAAGTCATACTCGGCCTTAGTCAGTTAGCCTCGGCCTCGACCTCAACAGTCAGCCTCGGCCTCGGCAAGTCAGACGTCAACCTCGGCCTCAGCAAGTCAGACTCGGCCTCAACAAGTCAGACTCAGCCTCAGCCAGTCAGCATCGGCCTCGGCCTCAGCCAGTCAACCTCGGCAAGTTAGACTCGGCCTCAGTAAGTCAGACTCGGCCTCAGCCAGTTAGTCTCGGCAAGTCAGACTCGGTCTCAGCATGTCAACCTCGACCTCAGCCAGTCAGCCTCGGCCACCCGTGTAGGACCCCCAACGGCTGAGGTAGGACTCATTATGGGGCTCACGCGCCAAGCTCCATCACTCACCATTGTCCGCACAGGACAACAGAAGTGTGACATGGGGGATATCTGGCAAATGCTGTAACGACCGCCCATGCCCTGCAGTAACCTGCAGCAACTAATCAAATCAAGTGGCCACCCACATTTGAAGGGACACGACATGCAGTTCTACATGCCACCAAGGAAGCAAGCCTCATTCTACTCTTATCATAAATGCTCTGACAAGTGGTTACATCTCAATTCTCACATACTCCAAACATCAATAAAATAGGTAAGAGGGACCCAACAAGGTAACCGCAACATTTCAAAACACAACTTTTAAACGCTTATACGCTCACAAAGAGCATCTCTCTAAGTCTTTCGCTTTTCGAGCTTTGAGCTTATGGCTATTGCTTAGAGCACTGGCTTAAGCGTCAAAGGGTTCCATCAAAATCTTCGGTCTTCAGAACTTTTTATAGACTCTCAAACGCGAGAAGCTCGCCGAAAGATTTTGAGCTCACTGAAAAAGATGATCGAACACTATGCTCGAGAAGGATGATTTAACAATAATAATTTATTTATAACAAATAAAACAGTACATCGTATCCATTCGTATGGTTGCCTTCATGCCGAGCAGCAAGTCCCACGAGCTTGGTAAATAAAATTGCAGAGTCCAGGTGAGAGAAACTTATTCTTTCTTTTCTTTGGCAATTAACTTGCATTGATGACGATAAATACGAACGAGCTAAGTATAATTCCATTTTATTTTAAAATTAACTTGCAGTGATGTAGATGGAGACACCGAGACAGGCTTAGTTTTTCATGGCCTGGCATCCCATTTCCCTACATTTGGACGTCACTTTTTGAGCCAATCGGGCGGTGAGGCGACTCGGTCTTCGGCCTAGTGACGACCTGACCGTAGGTCAAGCATTAGTTTTCACCATACCCGTTACCTTTTGCCACGAGCGAAGAGGGAGACACCGGGGCGGGAGACGAAGTCTCCACGCGGAGACGACGAGCGCCTAGAAAATAGAATAAAAAAAAAAGAAGTAAATTCGGAAGCGTCGGTGCGGTTTAGGCGGAGGCGGAGGCGGAGGCGGAGGCGGAGGGAGAGGGGAAGAGGAGGACCGATGGCGACGATGCAGGGCTGGCGAAAGGCATACGGAGCCCTCAAGGACACCACTACCGTCGGCCTCGCAAATTTTAACAGCGATTTCAAGGTAGACATTGATAATTATAGTTAGATATTTTTTATCTGTTTCCGTCCAATGAAAGAAAAAGGATCCCTAAGCCCTAAACTAACTCGATCCGATCCAATCCCTTGCGATCCGATCCTCATGCTGCTGCCTGATCGGAGGACCTGGATGTTGCCATCGTGAAAGCCACGAATCATGTGGAGTGCCCACCCAAGGAGAGGCATCTCAGGAGTGCGTTTCTGCTCCTCCTTTCACTGCCCCTTGCATTTTTTTCTTTTTTATTTTTGATTCCCACCTTTCTCTAATCCTCGTGTTCAGAGATCGTGTGGGCCACTTCCATCTCCTGCCCCCGTGCCGACATCGCCTACTGCATCCACGCTCTTGCCCGGCGGCTCGCCAAGACCCACAACTGGACGGTACTATTTCTTCTAACCCATCATCTCTTTCGTATTCTATTCTTATTTGATCTCTTTCATATTTATATTTTTGTCACTGTTACCTACGCTGCTATTGCTCTTCTGGCACAGCCTTATTCATCTTTAGTTGATAATTTGCTTTGCTGGTTTGATGGAATTGGTCATCGATTGGATCCCTTGCTTTGAAGAGTTTTGAATGATAGTTGTTAGCCATTCATCCGATTGTTTGACATGAGTTTTAGGGTCAGGGTCCAGGATTATTGACTGTGTCTAGATTTAGAATGACCGATCCTTTGCTTTGAAGAGTTTTGAATGATATTGTTAGACCATCCATCCGATTGTTTGACATGATTTTTGGGGTCAGGGTCCAGGATTAATGACTGTGTTTCGTTTTAGAATGACCGATGCTTCTAGCTTCTCAAGCAGAGTGCAGTAGTTGAATGTTGAGTTTGTTATCAGTCCTGATAGTTCTAAGTATATATTTCCTCATTACTGTCATCCTTCTCCATTCTACTATTGTTCTCTTACAAGCCACTTGTGCCTATTAGGAGACACAAGAAGAAGGGATTCAAGCTTGATGTTGAGTCCCTTCAATTTCAAATTTCATGAAATAATTCTTGATGCAAGCTGAAACTCTCCATTATCATCTTTTACAATATGGATATCAAATGGAATGAGTACTCTGATGGCATTACTTTGGACAAAAGAATGCTTTCTGTTATTGAGACATAAAGGAAAAAGGGATCCTATCACAACCTTCAAAATTTCAACATGTGCCTTTTAATGTGAGCTTAAGTCTATATGTCACATTCAATAAATTTGTATTCTATTATATATTGTAGAAAGTATTTTCATCTGAAAAATATTATAATTATTCCTGATCTATCTTAGGTGCAAACACATAACCATCATTCTCTAAATAAATTCCTAGGATCATGAAGCATAAGGAACATGGTATTGCCTCACAATTTTTCTCTCTATTGATTAAATGTGTAATTGCTACATGTCAAATTTCGTGAACCCTTTTTTTCCATGGTATGCAACCATTTTGACGTCAAGTGATTTGACACTCTTCTGCTGATGCAGGATGTTCACATATCAGCTAAATGGGATCTTTTCTACTATAATCATGTGCTGTTGCTTGAAAGTTTGCTTTATTTTAGTAAACCTTTATGTACTAATGGTTCCTTAAATGTTTCTCATCTTTAATTTAATGATCAATCATGCATTTTAAGCTTAAAAGAATAAAAACTGCCTAATGTCGCTTATGCTGTTAATTATGTAGGCTTATCTTCTGACCTTATAGGACTTGCCCAGCATCTTCGTCTATCTCATAGGATCCCAAGTGAGTCAACCCATGCAACCTTTATGACATGTGGACTGTAGCGATTTTACACCCTTCTATTGATGAAAAATCAAAAATGTTTACATTATCTGCGCAAAAGGAACTTTTCTATGATAATCATGTGGTCACTCAAAAATTGACTATCTTTCTTTGATTCTCTATGGTTATAGTTCCTTTAGATGGAGATCATCTTGCACTAATGATCAATTTTGTCTTAGTTCAATTCCATGCAGCTTATGACACTTACATTTTTAGTTGTTTAGGCTCATCCCTTGACCTTATAGGATGTGTCCTGCATCTTAGCCTATGTAAAAGGGTCCCAAGTGAGCCAATCCATGTTTATCAAAGAGGGAGACAAGTGCAGGAGTTTGTAATATATCTAGATGACCTGTAACTTTTAGAGATATGAGATACTATCTTACCAATAGGATTTGGTTTGCTAAATACTTATGAGCCATTGAAGTTAGGAATTTACGCTAGAAAACTTAATGTAAAACATGGGCAGTGCTTAGAACTGAACTAAATATTTGAAGGTTTTATTGCATTGAGTGGTCATGTAATGAACAATTTCAAATAACATAAAGGGCTTGCTTCTCTTTGGCTTGGAAGTGTTTGTTAGGATTTGTTCTAGAATTTTATATCATGCTTCATAGTGTGTTTTCTTGATCAATATATTTAACTATTCAATTTATTTGTCTTGTCATTGGAAAAACTTTTAGTTTTCTCCTGCTTGATGGATTGACAAGCAGTCACTTTTATATTTTTTTTTATCATTAGGCATTTTAAGTATTATATATTATCATCAATGGCATGATTTCTCGGATTTGATATTTAGCCGTGCAAATTATTTCTCTTGTAATTGATAAACCATGCATTTCTTTACCCCTAGATGCATTGGTAAGAAATTCCTAATGTATTTGATTTTGACTCTAGGCATTTTCAATGTTATAGATTACCATTAATGGTGTGTTTTCTCAGTTCTTGGGTTTTTGATGATGGAACTCATCAAGATTCATCGAGCTCTTGATCATAATTTAAAAGGAGGCTCCTTTATGGGAGTGGGCAGATCTTACGGCTGGGACAATTAGGGTCAGGGTGGACTACTGGAAAGGATGAGAGAGAGAGAGAGAGAGAGAGAGAGAGAGAGAGGTTAATAAAATTGTAAAATGTAGAAGCTGGTAGTAGAGTCAAAAGAACAATGAACACCTAACATGACCTTCCCAGAGATCTGCTTGTACATTCATTCATTAATTTATTCATTCCTTTATTTTGTGGGCTTAAGGCTGCATTTGGTTATGGGCTGAAAGAGGATTAAGTGGAATAAAGACCCCTTTTGTCCACCTATTCCGCTTTAACCCACCAAAGACAAAAGGTAATTTATTCTTAGGGTAAGATTAGTATTTTAGAAAGTAAATTGAGCTACCTTTTCTGTTTAATGCAGAATAAACTACTTTACCCAACATGGTGGAGTAATGTATTCTGTAGTTAAGAGGAATAGGAGTAGGTCAACCCATTTATTCTGTGTTAACGTATTCCACAACTCAACATGGCCGAAGTGTCTCACTCTTCTGATGATTTTTCTGCCTTCTAGTACTCGCATGCTTTGTTGTCGAGGCAATCCTCCTGTTATGATCATTTATTCCTCTCATTGCTGGTGCAGGTGGCGTTGAAGACACTCATAGTTATCCATAGGCTTCTTAGGGAGGGTGATCCTACATTCCGTGAGGAGCTGCTTAATTTTTCCCTGAGGGGACACATTTTTCAATTATCAAACTTCAAGGATGACTCGAGTGCTATCGGTTGTTCATCTTCACTTGCAATAATTGTGACATAAGAACACTTACTTTGTTTGTAGCAGAGATCTGAATCCATGAGTTTGGAAGTTTATATCATTCCATATTTATTACTTTGCAGCTTGGGATTGCTCTGCTTGGGTTCGCACTTATGCATCATTTTTGGAGGAAAAACTAGAATGCTTCAAGGTTTTAAAATATGATGTTCAAGCTGAGCGCTTGGCAAAACCTGCTCAAGGGTCTGAAAAGGTTTAGTCTGTTATGGGTCTGATCAGATTGTAACGTTTTTATTTCACTTTGCAGATGGTTGTGTGACTCTACATGGAGTTACCTTTTATGTTATATCTTTATGAATGTTTTGATGCATTTTATTGTCAGGGTCTGAGTAAAACTAGAGAATTGGATACTGAAGATTTGTTGGAGCAATTGTCTGCTTTGCAGCAATTATTATATCGTCTTGTTGAATGCCATGTAATTGTTTCTGCCACTTCTCTAGAATCATAAGCTTTTTTTCTTGAATTAATAGATAAGAAGCAACAGAGGGTTTATGATAATTTTCAAAGAAAAATCATCTGTTTTTCTCAACTATGGTGATTAATCCACATTAATATTGGTTTCTGGTTTGACGTCCAGCCAAAAGGAGCAGCTGCTAGCAATTATATGGTACAGTATGCCCTAGCTCTGGTAAGCCTACCATTTTAACCACCCTTCATTTTTTTACTTTGAAGCATGCTAGTTCCAGTTCAAACAGAAAATGATCTGGTGGTGGTGCTTTATCTAAGATTTATCAGCCTTTCCTTTTCCTTTGTAATTATGACAGCTTGCATTAACAAGTTTTGTTAAGAACAGCAAGTAAACTGAAAATTAGTATGGTAGGGGACTGCTAAAATGCTTCATCCACCGAATATTTAAATAAATAGGCTGTTGAATATCCAGTTACTTTGGATTCTGATGTTAACTTACTTTCAATTACTTAGAATTCAGGTCTTCAGTACCAATCGTGTTCTGGAAAAAGTTGCTTCGGCATGGACATGCAAAAACTAGGATATATTTTGCCATTTTGTTAACATTTATTTGGAAATGGATTAAATAGTTTTTATTTTATTTCAATATTTACAATTGTCATAAGTTTCTTTTCTATATTTGGGTCCTTGAATAAAAGGATAGTACTAAGGTTCCTTTTTTGTGCAACACCACCTTTATATCCTGTGCTTTATATATTCAGCAGTATTACATGCAAATATTAGACGAGTAATATTTGGCCGTGCTTCTTCTGGTATCATATGTTCACAGGTGTTGAAAGAGAGCTTTAAAATTTTTTGTGCTATTAATGATGGAATTATCAACCTTGTTGATAAGGTATATAATATTCACCATTGTTTAGATCATATGTTTGAGGTGATTCCTAATGCCTTTTAATAGATTTGTTTTGACGTGTATTTTCTTTTTTTTTTTTTCAGTTTTTTGAGATGTCAAGGCATCAAGCATTTGGAGCTTATGAAATCTACAAAAGAGCTGGACAGCAGGTAATCCTTCCATCACACATTTAAGTACATCCATCACACATTTAAAGTACATCATGCTGTGTATTTGCATGGTAGCCTTTTTTTCAAATGTTCTTTTCAGTGGACGACTTAGGAGAAATTATAGTCATGTGATTAACCAATTTATTTAATAGGATTGTAGCAACCAAAAGAATGCCGAATGATTAGAGAAAAAGCATATTAATACCCATATACAAAAATAAAGGAGATATTTAAAACTGTGCAAATTATTGAGGGATTAAGCTAATGAGTCATACAATGACATTATGGGAGAGAGTAATAGAAAATCGATTAAGAGCTGAAATTTTGGTGTCAAATATTCAATATGAATTTATGCCTGAAAGATCAACCATGGAAGCTATTTATTTATTAAGAAGATTGATGGAGAGATATAGAGAAAAGAAAAAAGACCTTCATATGGTCTTTATTAATTTAGAGAAATCATATGATAGAGCACCTAGAAAAATAATATGATGGATTTTAGAGAAAGAAGGAGTTACCAAAAGGTATATAAAATTGATAAAAGATATGTATGATAAAGCAACCATAGAAAAAACTAATGAGTTTTCAATTACTGTAGGTTTACGTCAAGGATCTGCCTTAAGTCCGTATCTTTTTGTATTAGTTATGGATGAATTAACCAAACATATTCAAATTATATTCGATGATGTATGCTATTTGCAGATGATATAGTGTTGATTGATAAAACTAAATTTAGAGTAAATGTTAAGCTAGAGATTTGGAGAGAGGCTTTAGAATCTAAAGGTTTTAAGATTAGTAGAACTAAATCTGAATACGTGAAATGCAATTTTAGTGGGAGTAGAAATACAAATGAAGAAATAATGAAGATTGCAAGCCAAGAGATATCAAGGAGTGAAAAATTTAGGTATTTGGGATTAATTATCCAGCAAGAAGGTGAAATAGGTGAAGATGTGAATCATAGAGTTAAGGCAGGATGGATTAAGCGAAGGAGTGCTTTGGGAGTATTGTATGATCGGCGCATCCCATTAAAATTAAAGAAAAATTCTATACTATTGCTATTAGGCCAGCTATGCTATATAGAATAGAGTGTTGGGCAATATTGAAACAATATGTGAATAAATTAAGTGTAACGGAAATGCGTATTTTAAGATGGATATGTGGTAAAACTTTAAAAGATAGAATTAGAAATAAACATATAAGAGAAATGATAGGAGTAGCCCCAATTGAAGATAAAATGAGAGAAAATTGATTATGGTGGTTTGGACATATACAACATAGACCTTTAGATCTTCAGTTAGAAAGAGTGATCTTTTAATAATTAATAGTAAGGATAGAAGTAGAGATAGACCTAAACTAATATGGGCAAAAATAATTAAAAAAGATATAACTATTTGTAATTTAAATGCCGACTTGGTCCTGAATAGAGTAGAGTAGAGGAAGCTGATTCATGTAGCCGACCCCATGTAGTTGGGAAAAGGCTTAGATGAGTTGAGTTGAGTTGAGTCTTTCCAGGTGGACCATGTGGAGGATTTGTTAGAGCAATAAAACAACCATATGAGGTCTATAAGTTTTGGTTATTGAAGCAAGTTGTTTCTTGATCTTGCAGGCTGGAAGTCTTTCTGATTTTTATGAAGTTTGTCGGGGACTAGAGCTTGCTAGAAATTTTCAGTTTCCAAACTTGAGAGAGGTATTAATGATAATAGCATGGCTTTGATGGTTTTCACATCTCTAAGGGTTATTATTTCGATTGACAACTCATTTTCTTAATTTGCAGCCCCCATCATCATTTCTCGCAACCATGGAAGAATATATAAGAGAGGCTCCCCGAGTGGTTTCAGCTTCCAGAGAGCCATTGGTTAGTTAATCACATGTCGTTTTTTCCTTTGAAATTGATTTAAATATTTGATGTTCATTGTAGTTGATTTAATATGTTTTATGTGTCTCAATTTAATTTTAGTCCCAGAGGAATATGTTAACCGAATGCTTTTATTTCCTATTTTGGATATCCCTTTGATGTACATGTTGGTATCTTATAACACACCATTTGGTCAGTCTAGCATCATGGTATTACTATGCTGATTTTTTTTTACAGTGCTTGATATACAGAAATTCAAGGTTTTAAGATACATTAGACAAGCCTTCTAATATGGGGTTACTGAGTAGACAAATCATGATTGCGAGGAAAGAATTTTTTCTAATATGCATAACTTTTGTTTTTTTAATACTGCAAAACTTGTATCATAGATTATAGGTATCATTTAGAAAGTTCATTTGAATCTTACCTTGCATCATGCTTTTCAGCAAGACACTTTGTTCTTAGACTATAGATGTTAATAAAAAGGCTTATTTGAGTCATGGTTTACATCATTTACTTTCAGTGGGACTCTCTTGGAATGCTTTACATTAACCAGTAAGACTATATGAAGTTACACAAATATATTGCATCAAGGCTTATCTAAGATATACGCTATTTCACCTTGTTTAGTACCTTTTATGGGAGGATTTGATTGTGCCCATTGTCAAATAGAATAGAAGAAATGGACACAGATTTTGTGTATGTGTATGCGTATATACATGTATATGTATATTGTTTGGGATGGGTGTGTGTGTGTGAGTGAGAGAGAGAGAGAGAGAGAGAGAGAGAGATAGTGCACTACACTTGAGAGAATGCACTTAGATCTGGTCTAATCAATATTTGGATGATGGGGATCTCATATTGATGATTCGAGCTGTTGGATGTGATCTACTACCTCTAAAATGCTTATACACCAAAATCATATGATTAGAGAGCCCTAGCTTATGCATTTAGAGGTTTAAAAGGAATGTGATGTATTATTTTATTTTAATTAGATTATTCAATTTTTTGATTGTTTGATGCATAGGCTAGGAAACTCTTGATCATATGATTTTTGGTGTTTAAGCATTTTGTAGATGGCAGATTACATCTAACAGCTTGGTTCATCAGCATGGGACCTTTACCATCTAAATCTAGATTCGATCAGATGTGATTGGAGATCCCCTCGAGTGTAGCCAAGTGCTCTCTTTCCCCCTTTGAATCTTGCTTGTGGGCTCATATGCGTTACTTAAATACTATAGGATATGCTACTATGCACTTAAAAGTTTTATACCAACATTATACAAGAATATTCTGTATACTAAGCAAGATTCGAAGTATTGAGGTTTGGTAGGGTACTAGCTGGGAGTTGGTACAACAAGCATTGCATCAAGGGCCATATGGACAACATTTTAAATCGTATGAGATAAAGCTGTCTCCTTTTCTTCATGGATGTGTCCATTCTTGCCCTATCTCGACACTTGGGACGATCATGTCGATTGGGATGCTAGGACAATAGTGAGATGGTTTTGTCCCAACACTTAGGAAAGCAATCAGTCTTGATGTTTTATGAGATGTCCCACTGAGACTTGAAACCTTGCAAAGGCAACTTAATGATATGCTTTGATGCGGTCGGTACACCCTTGGTACAATCTTTTTGACCTTTGAAATCTGCTCTTTTCTTTTTTAACCATGTTCTTTTAATATATGTCTGTATGAAATGAGGCATGACTATCAAACCAATTGTCTTGGTCATATTTTCCTGTGCATATTGAAGTTGGCAATATGCATATTTATCATATAACTTTAACTCAACTCAACTCATTTAAGTCTTTTTCCAACTACATGGGGTCGGCTACATGAATCTGCTTCCTCCACTCTGCTTTATTTACGACTAAGTCGACACTCAAATTACAATTTGTTGTATCTCTCTTAATTATTTATGTCCATATTAGTTTAGGTCTACCTCTATCTCTATTAGTACCATGGACTGTTAAAAGATTACTCTTTCTAACTGAAGCATTTAAAGGTTTTTGTTGTATTTGTCCAAACCACCGTAATCAGTTTTCTCTCATTTGATCTTCATTTATCACATAACTTAGAACTTAAAATACATGTGGCATATAAGTATTAGAATTAGCAATTTCAAAGCAATGCTATAGAAATAATTGAACTAGTTATACCATTGGACATGCGCTAAGAAATTCATCCACGCTAGTTTCGATTTGGAGTTTCTACTCTAGAATGTCACTAAAAATCCAAGTTTTGATGTGGAGTTTTCTACTCTTATCTTTCAACCTGGGAAGGGGGTTATGAATGGGAGTGTTGCTGAGCCCACATATAATCTAAGGAAAAGAACAGCTGAGGGCATGGAGTTTCTACTCTAGCCACTAAGATGTGTTACCATCATCCTAAGGTGGTTGTATACAGTTTCTATTTGTGTGAAGTAAAATGTCCATAACTATGTTCTGGTGGATAACTATGACAAATTTAAGGATCTAGTTGCTAGAGCCTTTGTTCTCCCTCAATTGTTTATAACTGGTTGAGTTTCCTATAATGTTCTTGTGGATCATGGGTACCCTTTACCATGACAAATATTTGATGCTTTTAATAACTGACACTATCATGTGTAAAAGGAGAGCATCATTTCATTAGTGCCTTTTGAATGTACGTGGTCCATGAAATCATCAGTTTGTTAGGGAACCATCTCCAATAGGATAGGAGAGCCAAGAGATATAAAGGTATATGGGAGCATTGCCATGGTGGAAGAGGTTTCTTGTTTACCATATTGCATGACAAGCTATGAAAATTTTAAGTACTACAAGGGTTGTTTAGAATTATGCAAATAAAACATGATCGGGATTTTGGGTTGTAATCCCTAGTTAATCTTATAGAGAGAAAAGGATGGCCTGTAACTAATGAACCGCACCTAAGTTCTGTTCTTTCTAAAATTTTGTTCATTTTTTGTTTTTGCGAGACTTACTCAATTTCATATATTTCATTAACTTTTGTTAATCAAAGCATCACATTATTTTTTGATATAGTATTCTCTTAAGCAATCATATTAATTGTGCTTCAAATAATTTATATGAAGTTCTTGTTTTGAGTTAGGAAATTCCAGAGAGACTTCTTTTGACACTCAAGCCAGAATCACCTCCTGCTCCCTTGGAGGAGGAAAAGCCATCCCTTGATGAACCCAAAGCAACACCATCTAATGTTGAAGTTGCATCTCCTCCTAAAGCAGTCACTGAATATACTGGAGACCTACTGGTAATTCTTTAATGTCATTGTCCTGTCCTTTTCTGCTTTGTTTACATATCTTTTCCTGGTTACATCCCGATTATGCAGGGATTAAATGAAACAGATCCTGATGCATCGGCAATAGAGGAAAGCAATGCATTAGCCTTGGCCATTGTTCCATCTAGTGAGTTTAGTTATTTCTTTTCTGAAATGCATTTACAAGTTGTTTCTTTACATCACAGTTAATAGTTATTATGGGTAACTTAACTATTATTTTTTGGCAGGTGGTACTACTTCCAATGATTCTGGTATGGTGCAGCAAAAAGGATTAGATCCATCAGGATGGGAACTTGCCCTTGTTACTACTCCCAGTGGCACCAATTCATCTATGGTTGAAAGCCAGTTGGTTGGTTCCTTTGTGTTCCTCTTTCATTAATATACTAGCTAATTGGATTGCTTTTTTGGCATTGTCATGTATTTGATTAAGGGAATACTTCTTTTAGTTGGAAGAGTTCTGCATGATTACTGATACATGTGGAACCTGAAAACCTTAAAAAACTTAAAAAGCCTAGCAAACCTATAGGTGATGGAGGTGCTTTTCGTTGAATGTGCTTCCATCTAGGATGGAACCCAGAACTCTCTCCTAGTGCATATACTAAGGAGAGAGGTGCCAACCCATTGAGCTAAGTTCCATTGGCAATTCTTGTGGTCTTCAGGTTGAAGTTATCGATCATTTCCTGGGAGGATCTTTTTATTACTATCATTGTCAATGGCAATTGCTCACTGATTGCCACCTATCGTGCAAGTGTTGCAGGTGATATTCCTTGTCAACTGCCTATTGGACTTGGGGGCAATGAATGTTAGATCTGCCTCAGAATGCTTGTAAGCATCACAATAAATGTAGTCACTGGCAAGCAGCTCTCTGGTTTAGACCCTGCTAGTGTGATGTCTAGATGTTATGTTTTGGGTCTTGACTCATAATTCAGTGTGTTCATGCATCTCTTGCTTGATAACATATTACCTTCTTAGCAGGGGATGCATTAAACAATGCTTGCCCAAGAGTTGTCTTGCCTAACAAGCATAATGGACTCATTATTATTGGTGACCCAAAGATTCATAGAGATAGCTACTTGGCTTTTAGGACTTGCTTAGAAGTATCATCCACAATGATTGTAGCAGTGAACACTTGATCCTAGATGAAGACTGTCCTAGGACTCTCTCTCTCTCTCTGTGTGTGTGTGTGTGTGTGTGTGTTCATTTTGTGGGAGTATGTTACTCAGGGTCTTCAAGTCAAACTCCTAGATGTAATTCCTTATTGACTTGTTGCCTTGCTTCAATCCTGTTATAATAGAGGATATAATCTGATTGCAAGTACTTTCTGTTTGATCTCATATTTTGTTCAAAGTGGAGAACTTTTTACTTGCCCTTTTGGACTCTGATGGGTTGAAATTCTTTCCACGACACTAATGTCATGCTTTTCAGTTTGTGGTAACAAACTTCAATTTTTAGTCCTTTTGAGTTGTTTCCTCTCTTATTTGTGCTGTCAACGCTACTAGGACTTTAATCAAGGTGACCTATGCTGTCATTGACCTCAATGTTATGTTATCTTAGGACCTGCCTAGTGCCCTGACCAACTTGTTCTCAGAACCTACATATGGTGTTCAGATTTGGTTACCTGAGGACCAGGGACATATCCAAGTTGAATCCCTTGAAGCTAGACCTCATATCATGGCAACCCGTATGGTTCCTCATTCACATCAAGGCTGTAAATAAAACTGGGGCCCAAATTCATGGGGCCCATTGCTTTCCAAGGTTTGAAGAATGGTTCGTGCTGTTGTGTGGTATGCCATGTATCAAATGTCATGGGCTCTTCAAGCACCCATGCAGCACTTAGAAGTTCTGCTCATTTGCAATAATCTCTAAGTCAACCTGCCAAGAAAGAATAGGAAGCAAGAATATTCGTGAGATTTGGAAAGCATGCCAGAGTTTGAGCGAATTGGAGAGGTTGTATGGCTATGGAGAGAACTTTGCGATGGTTGTTTGCTTGCTTTCTTTGTTGGTTTGGCCAAATGAGGACTCCCTCCTTTTATAGACCCGTTAAGGTACAATGAATGGCATGAATTATGTAGAAGTGTCAAAAACCTGACAGTAGGAAGCATTCGAGAATTCCCACTTGATATTTTCTGCATTTATGTAAGAAAGTCTCTAGAAGTTCTCTCGAAAATATCTTGTTTCCAGCCCGTAACATAAGGTTCTGAAGAATTCTGCAAGCTTCTGTTTCCTTGCATATTCTTGGGAGAGGGAAGATGTACACCACGTGCTTGCTGAAATGCACTTGAAGTGTTTAGCCCGTGATATTCATCTACACCAATGCTAGCAACATCCTTGTCGTATCTCCTTGAAATGCTTTGCTCAGCATGGTATTTAGGTCATCCTGTTGAAGAAGCAAGTTTAACAGTGCTTTCAATGGCCCTAAACATCTGGGCAAACTTTGAGTGGCCGCTCACTGGGCATCGCATGGCCATCACCTATTCTGGCCATGATGGATGATTTCTAATGAGTTAATAATCCATATTTTATCTAAAGATTGCATGAGAATGCTTTAAAAGGCATGAAGGTGATGCTAAGTTGTGGTGCTAGGAAGTAGAAAATATAGATATTTCAAATTGCATCATGTGTTCAGATTCAGTATGTATTGAATATGGTTATGACCTAAACTTGAAATAAAAGTGCTCTAGAATCTGGATAGTTCCTAGTTATGTTCGAGTACTTCTTCTATACTTTGTGGCTGAGCAGGAGATCTTTCTTTCTTTTTCTTTCTTACCTTTATTTTTGTTGAGGGGTAAAATCGTCATTACATTATTGATCGCTCACATTGGCGATGAGGTCGCGCCCAATCCAAATGCCCTGTTTGCCAGCTGGTCTGCTGGCATAATATTCTAGCAACGAGCGTCTCATCATAATGAAGAAAGAGAACAAGAGGGAAAAAGGGCTACGTCATGTGCGTGGGTTCTCCCAAGGGCCCCCTCATTAATATCCGGCAGTCAAGTCAATAAGCTGGAGCATTTAATGGTGCAGAAACGGTCATAATGACTTGGCCAGCATTTAATGGAATAAAAAAAAAGGAGAAAGCATGCCTCGGCACTCAAGCCCCGCTTCATTTAGGCCGAGCCATGCCTTGGCGCTCTCATTCAAGCCAACTCCAGCATAGCTCGGCCAACATAGCTCGGTCATCATAGCTCAGTCAGCCTCAGCCAGCTTCAGCATAGCTCGGCCAACATAGCTCGGCCATCATAGCTCGGCCAGCCTCAGCATCAACCAGCTTCAGCATAGCTCGGCCAACATAGCTCGACCATCATAGCTCGACCAGTCTCAGCCTCGGCCAGCTTCAGCATAGCTCGGCCAACATAGCTCGACCATCATAGCTCGGCCAGCCTCAGCCTCGGTCAGCTTCAGCATAGCTTGGCCAACATAGCTTGGCCATCATAGCTCGGCCAGTCTCAGCCTCGGTCAGCTCAGCATAGCTCAGCCAACATAGCTCGGCCATCATAGCTCGGCCAGCCTCAGCCTTAGCCAGCTTCAGCATAGCTCGGCTAACATAGCTCGGCCAGCCTCAGCATCAGCCAGCTTCAGTATAGTTCGGCCAACATGCCTCGGCCAATATACCTCGGCACTTTAGCTCGGTTTTCACAACCGCGCTGTCCTTCGCACCAACGCAATTATGGCCTCATAAAGGCCATGTGCATCGACCTGCTTTAAGGCATTTAATGCCTTATTTTCTTCCATCATTAAGGCATTTATGGCTGCCACGTTGGCCCCTCTTGGCACCTTTTGTGCGGGAAGGATGGCGTCATGAAGCGGAGTTCTTGACTCCATGCTTCAGAGAAGTCCGACTCGGCCGACCACATTATACTTCGGCAGGTTCGGCCAACCTTATGCCTCAGCAACCCGAGCTATTCTTATGCTTCTGCCATTAAGGCTAGACCATTCCTCGGCCATCCGATCCGAGCTACTTCAGACCTTTGCGGAATCTGGCGTGAGGGAGTTCAAATTCACTGTAATAGAATAAGATTCCAAACAAGGAATCATACCAAGACGTGGCCTAGGACCTACAATAGTGGCCTAGGGACCACGCAGCCACTGAGTCTCGAGCCATAGGCCAGCTCTCCCCGCCTCCCAGTCGTCGATCCTCTAACTAACCAGATACGGATCCTACCGGTCCTGTAACAACTTGATTCGAATCCGTTTCGAATTCCAACAACTTTCAAACCTCATCCAGAGCACGTCCAAGAAGTCAGGTGATCGCCTATAAATACTACCACCCTCAAGCCTCTCAGGTACGGCTATTCTACGTCCATTTTTCATTCATAGTTCTCATACTCCACCATAAAAGCTCCCACGAGAGCTCAGAGGAACTCTTCCTCAGGGATCCTTCTCCCCATATTTGTTGATTGCTGGTCTCCACTGACATGAGCGTCGAAGGGTCTTCCGCAGAGGGCCATCCCCAACGCCTCTCGCATGAGGACTGTCTTGCAGGTCCGTCCAGGAGGGAGCCCACGCTGCAGCCCGATCGCGCCCGAGCCGGAGGACAGATTTCAGCAGCAACAGATTGGCGCTAGAGGAAGGGCTTCCAGTCCCATTAAACTTGAAGAAAGGAGACAATGATCTCGATCTGAAAGAGAACCTCTCCAATGGCTAATCGGAGAAGGGCAACTTTTGAAGCCCAGGACCAGGTCGCCTCCCAGAGACCTGATCCGGTGAGCAGCGTGGCACCGCCGCCGCCACCAGCTGAGACTCCGTCGCCACCAGCTGTCCCAGTGACCCAGGACCAGTTCGCCACACTGGTTCAGCAGGTCCAGGCCTTGACTCGTCTGGTTCAGGAGCACCTTACAGCTCCCCATCCAGTTATAGCTGCTCCTGCTCCATGCCTCCCTGAAGAGGCCGCAGCTCCTCTTTCTCCAGCCACTTCTTCTTTTGGTCCGCATGGAGTCGTGGACCCCCCACATCGACCTAAGGAGGCCAGACCAGTCTCGCAAGGGGGCTGCGACAAGGATCTCCCTAGATCTCGGCGGGCCCGATCCCTCTCTCCGGTGTCCTCTCGCCACGACTCGACGCTGTCTCCGCCTTCTCCCTGCCTCGGCACAACAGATCGGCTTCCATAGCCGCGCTATGCGCACCAAGGCATTTATGGCATCATAAAGGCCATGTGCATCTATCTGCTTTAAGGCATTTAATGCCTTATCTCCTTCCATCATTAAGGCATTTATGGCTGCCACGTTGCCCTTTTGGCACCTTTTGCGTGAGGAAGGATGGCGTCATAACGTCAAGACAAGGAGTTCTTGACTCCATGCTTCACAGAAGTCCGACGGCCAGCTTCAGCCTCAGCCAGTGGGCCTACCGCACCACCCAGAGAGTTCCCATAGGCAGGACCCCGTTCCGGATGGCCTTCAGTGTGGAAGCTATCATCCCCGTGGAGATAGGACTTCCCTCTCCGCCGGTGCTATCACGCCTTCAGAGTCAAAGAGAAATCTTTCTCGTCCGATGATCTTGTCCTCCGGAGAGCATCCGTCTCCAAACCGCTAGAGCAAGGAAAGCCGGCTCCGAACTAGAAAGGCCCCTATCAAGTGACGGAAGTCATCAGACCTGGCACCTACAAGCCCTAGGATCTGAACGGGAAATCCATTCCTCGGACGTGGAATTCAGACAACCTTTGCGGATATCATCAGTAGGGTACGCCTTCTACAGGCCCGCCTCGTTAATTTTGTTGGCATATTGCTTTTATGATTTATGGCATGGTCACCACAATCACTTCTCCAAAAAATCATAATGAAAAAATGGATGCCACTTGCTAACTCTCGGCACGACCAAGCTGTCTCCTCGACCAGGAAATCTCTGAACCTCGACTGGGCCGAGTTTTGATCTCCGTACCTCGGCAGGACCGAGCCTTAATCTCCGAACCTCGGCAGGGCCGAGCCTTTATCTCCGAACCTCGGTTAGGCCGAGTCCCTGATCTCCGAGCCCCGGCCAGAGCCGGAGTGCATGTGCATCTTTATTACGGAAGCCCCGGCCAGAGCTGAAGTGCGTAAGCCCCGGCCAGCCGGAGTGCATCTCTTATTATCGGAAGCCCCGGCCAGAGCCGGAGTGCATCTCTTGTTACCGGAAGCCCCGGCCAGAGCCGAAGTGCATAAGCCCCCAGAGCCGGAGTGCATCTCTTATTATCGGAAGCCCCGGCCAGAGCCGGAGTGCATCTCTTATTGTGCATAACTCGCCAGAGCTGGAGTGCATCTCTTTTTACCCCCGGCCAGAGCCGAAGTGCATAAGCCTCGGCCAGAGCCGGAGTGCATCTCTTATTATCGGAAGTGGCCAGAGCCGGAGTGCATCTCTTATTATCGCCAGAGCCGGAGTGCATCTCTTATTATCGAAAGGCCCCAGAGCCGGAGTGCATCTCTTATTACCGGAAGCCCCGGCCAGAGCCGAAGTGCATAAGCCTCGGCCAGAGCTGGAGTGCATCTCTTTTTACCGGAAGCCCCGGCCAGAGCCGAAGTGCATAAGCCTCGGCCAGAGCCGGAGTGCATCTCTTATTATCGGAAGCCCTGGCCAGAGCCGGAGTGCATCTCTTATTACCGGAAGCCCCGGCCAGAGCCGAAATGCGTAAGCCCCAGCCAGAGCCGGAGTGCATCTCTTATTATCGAAAGGCCCGGTCAGAGCCGGAGTGCATCTCTTATTACCGGAAGCCCCGGTTAGAGCCGAAGTGCATAAGCCCCGGCCAGAGCCGGAGTGCATCTCTTATTATCGAAAGCCCCGTCCAGAGCCGGAGTACATCTCTTATTATCGGAAGCCCCGGCCAGAGCCGGAGTGCATCTCCTATTTATATGAAACCTCGGCCAAGACCGAGTGACATATCAGAACCCTTGGCTAAAAGCCAGAGGAAGTTTGTTATTAATCTTGAAGACTCGGCAATACCGAGTAATTCATTATTTGAAGGCTCGGCAACACCGAGTAATTTATTATTTGAAAGCCTCGGTTACAACCAAGTGACATGTTTGGAAGCCTCGGTTACAGCCGAGTAGCATCTCGGGAAGGCTCAGCAACAACCGAGTAATATATTTCTAAAGGCTCGGCAACAACTGAGTAATAAATTTCCAGAGCCTCGGCCAAAGACCGAGTGATATATTTCTGAAGGCTCGGCAACAACCGAGTAATAAATTCATCCATAAAAGTACGCTCTTTCTAGACCCATTTTTATTCATTGAATTAAATTCAGTTTTTAAAAGGCCTGGAAAATTTTTATAACTCTCCTTGAAAGTTACAATGAGAAGCAGGTCATATAAATCCTCGGCCGAGCCGAACGATCTCCGTACCTTGGCAGCGCCAAGTAAAATATAATCTTGAAGGCTCGGCTACAACCGAGTAACGATCTCCGTACCATGGCAGCACCAAGTAAAATATAATCTTGAAGGCTCGGCTACAACCGAGTAACGATCTCCGTACTTTGGCAATGCCAAGTAAAATGTAATATTGAAGGCTCGGCAACAACCGAGTAATTAATTTCCTGAAGACTCGGCAACAACCGAGTAATAAATTTCTTAAAGACTCGGCAACAACCGAGTAATAAATTTCTTGAAAGCTCGGCAACAACCGAGCAATAAATATAATATTGAAGGCTCGACAACACCGAGTAATTTATTATTTGAAGGCTCGGCAACACCGAGTAAATTAATATTTGGAAGCCTCGGTTACAACCGAGTAGCATCTTGGGAAGGCTCGGCAACACTGAGTAATTTATTATTTGAAGGCTCGGCAACACCGAGTAATTTATTATTTGGAAGCCTCGGTTACAACCGAGTAGTATCTTGGGAAGGCTCGGCAACACCGAGTAATTTATTATTTGAAGGCTCGGCAACGCCGAGTAATTTATTATCTAGAAGGCTCAGCTACAACTGAGTAACGATCTCCGTACCTTGGCAGCATCAAGTAAAATATAATCTTGAAGGCTTGGCTACAACCGAGTAACGATCTCCGTACCTTGGCAGCGCCAAGTAAAATATAATATTGAAGGCTCGGCAACAACCGAGTAATAAATTTCCTGAAGACTAGGCAACAACCGAGAAATATATTTCTGAAGGCTCGGCAACAACGAGTAATAAATTTCCTAAAGACTCGGCAACAATCGAGTAATAAATTTCTTGAAGGCTCGGCAACAACCGAGTAATAAATCTGTTGAAATTTATTATTTCAACCGAGTAGCATCTTGAGAAAGCTCGGCAACACCGAGTAATTTATTATTTGGAAGCCTCGGTTACAACCAAGTAGCATCTTGGGAAGGTTCAGCAACACCGAGTAATTTATTATTTGAAGGCTCGGCAACACCGAGTAATTTATTATTTTGAAGCCTCGGCTACAACCGAGTAATGGTCTCCGTACCTTGACAGCGCCAAGTAAAATATAATCCTGAAGGCTCGGCAACAACCGAGTAATACATTTCCTAAAGACTCGGCAACGACCGAGTAATAAATTTCCAGAGCCTCGGTCAAAGACCGAGTGATATATTTTTGAAGGCTCGGCAACAACCGAGTAATACATTCATCCATAAAAGTCATATAAATCCTTGGCCGAGCCGAGCGATCTCCGTACCTTGGCAGCGCCAAGTAAAATATAATCTTGAAGGCTCGGCTACAACCGAATAACGATCTCCATACCTTGGCAGCGCCAAGTAAAATATAATATTGAAGGCTCGGCAACAACCGAGTAATAAATTTCCTGAAGGCTCGGCAACAACCGAGTAACAAATCTGTTGAAATTTATTATTTCAACCGAGTAGCATCTTGAGAAGGCTTGGCAACACCGAGTAATTTATTATTTGGAAGCCTCGGTTACAACCGAGTAGCATATTGGGAAGGCTCGGCAACACCGAGTAATTTATTATTTGAAGTCTCGGCAACACTGAGTAATTTATTATTTTGAAGCCTCGGCTACAACCGAGTAACGGTCTCCGTACCTTGGTAGCGCCAAGTAAAATATAATCTTGAAGGCTCGGCAACAACCGAGCAATAAATTTCCTAAAGACTCGGCAACAACCGAGTAATAAATCTTTTGAAGGCTCGGCAACAACCGAGTAATATATTTTTGAAGGCTCGGCAACGACCGAGTAATAAATTTTCAGAGCCGGAGTGCATATCTTACTATCAAAAGCCTCGACCAGAGCCGGAGTGCATCTTTTACTATCAAAAGCCTCGGCCAATCCGAGTGATACAGCACTAAAGCTTCGTCCCAGCCGGATAATCTCTCGGACACTCTAGCGCAACTAAAGCGCCTTATTTTACTTCAGCAAGAGGGCCGCCCAGGCCTTTCTCTAACCTACACAGAGATAAACACTTCCTCTATAGAGGATCGAATGACATGTTCCCCAAATAAGATTGCTCCAAATTCTACTCCCTATATCCGAAGTTACACTTCGGACTAGGGAGCGGGGGGCACGTGTTGAGGGTAAAATCATTATTACATTATTGATCGCTCACATTGGCGATGAGGTCGTGCCCAATCCAAATGCCCTGTTTGCCAGCTGGCCTGCTAGCGCAACATTCTAGCAACGAGCGTCTCGTCATAATGAAGAAAGAGAACAAGAGGGAAAAAGGGCCACGTCATGTGCGTGGGTCTCCTAAGGGCCTCCTCATTAATATCCGGCAGTCAAGTCAATAGGCTGGAGCATTTAATGGTGCAGAAACGGTCATAATGACTTGGCCAGCATTTAATGGAATAAAAAGAAAGGAGAAAGCATGCCTCGGCACTCAAGCCTCGCTTCATTTAGGCCGAGCCATGCCTTGGCGCTCTCATTCAAGCCAAGCTCAGCATAGCTCGGCCAACATAGCTAGCTCAGGCCAAGCATAGCTCGGCCACATAGCTCGGCCAGCCTCAGCCTCAGCCAGCTTCAGCAGCTCGGCCAACATAGCTCGGCCAACATAGCTCGGCCAGCCTCAGCCTCAACCAGCTTCAGCATAGCTCGGTCAGCTTCAGCATAGCTCGGCCAACATAGCTCGGCCATCATAGCTCGGCCAGCCTCAGCCTCGGCCAGCTTCAGCATAGCTCGGCCAACATAGCTCGGCCAGCCTCAGCATCAGCCAGCTTCAGCATAGTTCGGCCAACATGCTCGGCCAATATACCTCGACACTCTAGCTCGGTTTCCACAACCGCGCTATGTCCTTCGCACCAACGCAATTATGGCCTCATAAAGGCCATGTGCATCCACCTGCTTTAAGGCATTTAATGCCTTATTTTCTTCCATCATTAAGGCATTTATGGCTGCCACATTGGCCCCCCTTGGCACCTTTTGCGCGGGAAGGATGGCGTCATGAAGCGGAGTTCTTGACTCCATGCTTCATAGAAGTCCGACTCGGCCGACCACATTATACTTCGGCAGGTTCGGCCAACCTTATGCCTCGGCAACCCGAGCTATTCTTATGCTTCTGCCATCAAGGCCAGACCATTCCTCGGCCATCCGATCCGAGCTACTTCAGACCTCTGCGGAATCTGGCGTGGGAGAGTTCAAATTCACTGTAACAGAATAAGATTCCAAACAAGGAATCATGCCAAGACGTGACCTAGAACCTACAATAGTGGCCTAGGGACCACGCAGCCACTGAGTCTCGAGCCATCGGCCAGCTCTCCCCGCCTCCCAGCCGTCGATCCTCTAACTAACCAGATACGGATCCTACCGGTCCTGTAACAGCTTGATTCGAATCCGTTTCGAATCCCAACAACTTTCAGACCTCATCCAAAGCACGTCCAAGAAGTCAGGTGACCGCCTATAAATACTACCACCCTCAAGCCTCTCAGGTATGGCTATTCTACGCCCATTTTTCATTCACGGTTCTCACACTCCGCCATAAAAGCTCCCACGAGAGCTCGGAGGAACTCTTCCTCAGGGATCCTTCTCCCCATATTTGTTGATTGCTGGTCTCCACTGACATGAGCGTCGGAGGGTCTTCCGCAGAGGGCCACCCCCAATGCCTCTCGCGTGAGGACTGTCTTGTAGGTCCGCCCAGGAGGAAGCCCACGCTGCAGCCCGATCGCGCCCGAGCCGGAGGACAGATTTCAGCAGCAACAATTTTAATAAAAAAAAGTTGGCTTTTTAATTATTAATTATTAATTTTAGATTTTGTAATATTAATGCTATTGCATGAATTATAAATTGTGGCTCAGATATTTGAATGATGACGTCTATATGATGGGAGTTTGCAGATGTTGATATTAGTGTATGAAGTGCAGACTTTTGAGAAAAATTCTAGAGATCACTGTCATATCACTGCTCAGTTCACTGGTCCGATGTAGAAGTTGGCGATTGGCTAAATGGTATGGGGGTCATGACTGAAACCACCTATCCTCGCATACCACATCAATCCCTGACTGCCACATCAAATCAGTGAACTGAATGGTGAATTGATGGGTGATTGGTAGCAGGTGGTAACCCATTAATGTCTGTATGCTGTACTAAATACATGGTGTAGCCTTCAGTGCCAGCATTATTGCATGAAAAGACAATTTTCAAGATACGCTGCATTTTTTCTGGAATAATGGCATGTTAAAAGACAATTGTTTTTCAGTGTAATAGCATTAGGAACATGCCACTGCATTTGTTATTATGATTTATGAATCATTTTAGATTCTAAGGTATAGGACTTATCTTTTGAAGGTGATATACTTGGAGCATTTGCCGACAGTCCTTTAGTCAGATTCATTTCTTTCATGATTCTCTCCGAAAAGATACCAAGACATAGAAAAAATAAATTGAATGCATCTTGCAAATGAAAGGACATGTGAGTTAGACATCATGACAAGGGAAGTTGGGAAACAAAAGAGAAGATCGAATCCCTAAGAGCAGTAATTAGGTTTTACTGTCAATATTGACATCCGAACTGTGCTCATCATATACTTTTCCTTGTCTTTAGTTTGTTGTACTCATGTTAACTTCCTTTATGTATTGACATTCCATTTCTGGGAATTTTACTGTGGAAGATGAGAGACACCTGTTTTATTATGTTTGAGAATGTACCAACTGAAGGCATCTGTTTATAATTGCAGGGTGGTGGTCTTGACAAGCTCACATTAGAGAGCCTCTATGACGAGGCTGCATATAGACAGAGACAGCAGCAGCAGCAGTTCTATGGTGCACCAGCTTCAAATCCATTCTTGTCAGCTGATCCATTCATGATGTCGAATCAAGTAGCTCCCCCTTTGGGTGTTCAAATGACTCTGATGTCTCAGCAGCAGCAACAGATGCCCATCATGGTGCCATCAAATCCCTTTTCTCAGCCCATCCCCCAGCAGCATATGGTCAATGGGCCTGCATCAAATCCCTTCGGTGATGTTGGTTTGGGAGCTTTCCCAGTGAACAACCCTCAACACCAGAGCAACCCATTCGGCACACAACTGCTGTAATGTGAGGAATGCCTGTATTTTTACACAACTGCTGTAATATATTGGGAACCGTCTGGCAGTCTTTGCTGACTGGTTGATTAGATTGTAAAGAAACGTCAAGTACTTAGTGTCATTATATAATTTATAGGAGCTACCAGCGAGAGCGTTGATATGTCTTGATGTGCTTTGATTAGGAGAGTAAGTTTGTGGTATTTGGTTGTAGAGTTGCTGCCCCTCAAATCAAGCACAAGTAAGCAGGTTCGTCTTAGTACAATGAATAAGATCAAGATATTTGCGATAACTGATTGTATTATTTTCTGATATTTTATTTGTCAAAATAGGGTCATATATAATGTGAAAAATGAATCGATGAGTTAACGGTTATCAAGTGAATGGTTGAGTTGGTGTAACACATGTCCGCCTGTGAACGGTTCCGGTGTTGCATTCTGGGGATTGTAATGGCTATAGCTCGGTGCAGATCGGATATGTTTATGATTTGATGATTTTGAGTTGGAGACTGAATGGCCAGGATAATTTGAGGAAATTAATTATATGTTTTGAGTTAACAGATCATAAGTTTGCATCTCATATTATCAAATTTTGATTCATTAGTATCGTTATTCAATAATCAATTCTTTTCATTTCCATTTTTCCGCCCCCTATGGTTATAGCTGGTACAACTATAGTAGAATAATATCATGGAGTTTTACATTGGTATAACTATAGAATAATATCATGGAGTTTTACATTGATTGAGCTGAGCTGTTGGATATAATGTCTAATATGTTAAAATTTATATGATTTGGAGTCTTGTAATGATCAAAATTGAATAATTTTAAGTCATATATTTTTTTAATCACTTGATGGGTTAAGATAATGTGATTTTTGATATGTAAGTAATTTAGAAATAATATAGACATAATTCTATCGAAGTATTATATTTTTGAGAGCACTCTCTCTCTCTCTCTCTCTCTATATATATATATATATATATATAGAGAGAGAGAGAGAGAGAGATGGATGTGATTAGATACCTATGTAGTCGGGCTTAAATCTGTTTATTGTCTTTACTGTTAGATTTATATAATTTTATTAAAAAAAGCTATTTGTTAACTATTGTGAATTACTTTACAAAAAAATTGATGAAACAAATAAAAATGGATAAAAAATAAACTACATTGATTTTTTTTGGTAGTGTTTGGATGCGTACAGGGCCTTACTCCATGCTATTCCAGCAAACAGGCATAAAAAAAAAGGTGATGGGCCCCTTAGGAATTGATATTTCGGTCAAATATCCTTATTCTAGAATTCGTATTTCATGCTTCCCATGGAATAGCCCTATTTCTATTTACCATATTTCAAGCGCAGTGGCTGAAAAAAAAAAAATTGACGATGCAGCCTTAGCTAACCATTACTAATATATGTACATAACAATGTTCAACATAAAATGGTAATGGTATAATCCACTTTTCTCTTACTACAATATATGTACATAACATGCAAACTTTTAATAGATCATAATAATAAATTAATTAATAAAAAAATAATTTATTCAAGTAATTATGTTAATAAATAAATTGATAATCTTTTTTTTATCATTTGGTCAGGGATATTTTTGAAATTTCTAAAAAAATCTTCATCTATTCCTAATGGAATGCATGCTTATTCCCATGTCTTCCAAATATTATTTGAAATAACACTGCATTAATTGCACTGAAATAAGATGGAATACCATATTTTAAACCAAATAGAAATCTGGAATAACAAAGGAAATAAAAAATTCATAAGAAATTCGTATTTATATTTCTGTAATAGCTTTTGACATCCAAACACTATCAAATTTGAATAAATTTTGATATTTCTTTTCTTTAAGAATAACTTTTGATACCAATTTATTTCCTAAGTCATGATAACGGATTGACTAAAGCTCCCATATCTTTTCAAGAAAATGCCATTAACTAAGTATGACTAATAGTTACATCGATACGATATATACAAAAATATGATCCCAAATTAATATCTACCGTCACTAGGGAAACTACACATCTAATAGTTTGGTGTTACCACTCTCTTGTATTGGTGCCTAGATTAATTGGAATGCATGCCCATATGTTGCATGTGTAAGGGCAAGCATAATATTAGGGAAACTGTTTCCCTTTTGGTATTTTTTTTTTTGGTTACAAACGGGCGATCACACCAGTCTAGCGTGAGTCAAGCCCGACATGTCAGAGTACAATATTTGAGATAAGACTGTAGGACATAAGTCACCCGGTCTTCAGGACCAAAACTAAAGTGCTGGGCCACCCGAGCAGCTACCTAATCCGCCGCTAAGTTAGCTTCCCGGTAAATATGCCGAACCTGGACTCTGGAAGCCTGATGAAGTAGAGACATGATGTCACAAAGCAAAGGGTTTAAAGACAAGGGGTCGCCGGAGTCCTGCCGGAGTCAGCGCACCACTGTAGTAGAGTCCCCCTCAATAATAAGACGACGAAATCCCAGACTGCGGATAGCAGAAGATATGCCAGCCCACGCTGCATATAACTCAGCTAGAGGCACTGACAGGTCAAGAGAACCAAACCCACCAGCCGCAATCATCAACCCATCCGAGTCACGGATCATATAACCCGAGCCAGCCAGTCGACTTTGAACACTGCCATCAAAGTTAATTTTGATAGACCCTAGTGGAGGGGGTTCCTAGGAAACAAAGACCGTATGTCGGTGCGCTGCCGCGGCAGCAGGGAAACCCCAGATACTAGGTCTATCAATATCAAGTCCTGACTGGTGGAGCATGTATTCATCAAAAAGGGACAAAGCTGTCCTAAGATCTTGTGGGGGGGGTCATTCTTATCAGAAAAAATTTTTCTATTCCGAGACAGCCAAACCTGATAAGCAATATAAGCAGCCGAAGAGCTCAACCGAGGTGTGCCCCTCCGCCCATCCTGCCGAATCATCCTCAGAAAAGAAGAACGACAAGACCGCTACTATCACTCCAGGAATGATAACCAGCTATCTGCCAGACTAGTCTGACACTGTCGCAAGTGAAAATAGCATGGTCAACAGTCTCCTCCTCCACCCAACATAATGGGCACATAGGCTGGATCAGCAAACCCCTACTCGAGAGCAGAGAGCAGGTTGAAAGGCAATCCCAAGCCAACTTCCAAATGAACATGCGCACTCTATGATGAATGGGAAGCTTCCAAATCCAAGAGACATCTAGTAACTGCCTAGACTGTGGCCTATACGAATAAGATCCCTAATCGGAGCACGAGTCGTATAGGATCTCCTCCAAAGTCTGGTGTCTGAAACGCTGTCCGATATAAGAGGGATGGACAAAATATGCCGAGCTAGCTCTGCCCCCAATAGAGTGGCAACACGGGAGGTATGCCAGCCAGTACGATCTTGAGTAATTAAGTCAATGACTCTCGTACCAGAATCAATGTCAGTGCTCATAAAGGTAGGCCATCGGGACAAAGGAATATCAACCATCCACGTATCCCTAAGCATATCAACAGAAGCACCATCACCAATCATCCACGAGGCACAAGGTAGCATAGCCGGAGCATGATGACACACCTCTTTCCAGAAGAAAGAGTAGGCACGAGTAAGCTGGGGAGGTGTGTAAGTGGTCCAATCACCATACTTAGCACGCATAAATGAGCTCCACAAACAGTCAGGATCAAGCAAGAATCTCGTCGCGTGCCTAGCAGTCAACGCCTCCCTCCTCACAGTGAGGGACTGAATCCCAAGCCCTCCCTCTGATATCGGCATATAAACAATATCCCAAGCCACCAGGTGGATCCCATGACCATCCTGCATCGAACCCCAAAGGAAATCTCGAAACCATCTCTCCATCCGTCTCAAGCAAGTCACCAGAATGGCTGCATCGGATAGAATGTAGAGGGGAAGAGAAGTGAGCACAGAGCGAATAAGGGTGAGCCTGCCCATCATAGATAACCCAGTGACCTACCACCCATCCAAACGAGTCCGGACCCGGCGCTCAACATCAAGGAAATCAAACACCATGGCCGTCTCCCTGTAATAGGAATACCCAGAGAGGAGAGTCGATCAGCCTGAGCAGAGATCCCCAAAATAGACTTAATGGTCTGACTCACATGAAGGTTGGTCTTCAGACTGAAGCAAATCATGGATTTATCAAGATTAACTTTTTGACCAGAAGCCCTGCAGTAAGACTGAATCACTGATGCAAAGGCAGTAGCATTGCTAATAGTAGCCCTCCCCACCAAGATACAGTCGTCAGCAAAAAACAGGTGAGATAGCGATGGCCCTTGGGGATCCGCACTATAGGGAACAATAGCAGAAGCCTGTTGAGCTTGATGTAGAGCCCTAGAAAGAGCATCAGCTGTGAGGATGAACAAGAACGGTGAGAGCGGATAGCCCTGCCTGAGACCAACAGCAGAATAGAAATAGTCAGTATGGCTATCATTAACAATGATAAAGAAAGACGGCCATTGAATGCAGGCCCTAATCCAGGTAATAAAAGGCTCAGCAACCCCAAACTCCTGAAGAGCTCTATATAGAAATTCCTAGCTCACTCTATCATAAGCTCTTTCCATGTCCATCTTGATAGCCATCAAGCAGTGACAAATAGGAGCTCTATGGAGATCATGCATAACTTCTTGAGCTAAAAGGACATTATAAGAAATGCACCATCCTCTGAAAAAAACCCCCTGCTCAGGAGAAATAATGCAAGGAATAACCACTCGCAGCCGAGAAACTAGGAGCCGAGCACAAATCTTATATAGAGTGGTGCAGAGACTGATAGGGTGGAAATGCTGAGGCTTGGAAGCATCAGGCCGTTTCGGCACCAGGGCTATAAGAGTCCGATTCCAATCAGGGGGGATGACGTTGGCCCGAAAGACAAGCTGGATGGCCTGCAGAACATCCTGTCTGACAATAGCCCAATAGTGACGAAAGAAGAAGGGGGAAAACCATTAGGTCCTAGGGCCTTATCAGGACCCAGGTTCCATAAAGCCTCCCAAATCTCCTCAGAAGAAATTGGTTTAGTAAGACAGTCGTTCTTTGTCTCAGTAACCTTTGAGAGGATGGGTACAGAGCACATAGGGAACCCGACCCCCAAAATCTCAGTCCATCGAGAGCGAAAGAACTGAATAAGCTGGTCTCCAATAGCCTCACTATTTTCCTGGACATTACCCTCCTCATCAACAAGCTGCCGAATCCGATTCGCCGCTCGAAACTTTAAAGTAGTCTGATAGAAAAATCTAGCATTTTGATCCCCCTCCTTGATCCACTAAATGCGGGATCTCTGCCTCCAATACATCTCCTACTGCCGGAGGAGGAGTGGTGGAGAGCAAGGCTAGACCGAAGAGCAGTAAGGTCGGTGATATGGCTGATCCTGTGCCGTTAGAATGAACGGCAAAGATAGCGGCAGCTGACGGGAGCTATATCAACCCCCGAGACCTCCCTCATGGTCTCAGGGCACATGAACAGTATATCAATCCCCGAGACCTCCCTCTCGGTCTCGGGGAGCATGAATAGTATATCAACCCCCGAGAGCCCCCTCTCGGTCTCGGGGCGTATGAACAGTATATCAACCCCCGAGACCTCCCTCTCGGTCTCGGGGCATGAACAGTATATCAACCCCTGAGACCTCCCTCTTGGTCTCGGGGCGCATGAACAGTATATCAACCCCTGAGACCTTCCTTTCGGTCTCAGGGCGCATGAACAGTATATCAACTCCCGAGACCTTCCTCTCGGTCTCAGGGCGCATGAACATTATATCAACCCCCAGACCCCCCTCTCGGTCTCGGGGTGCATGAACAGTATATCAACCCCCGAGACCTCCTTCTCGATCTCCGGGCGCATGAACAGTATATCAACCCCCGAGACCTCCCTCTGGTCTCGGGGCACATGAATGGTATCTCGATCCCCGGCGCATGGTCAGGCCCGCTCTGGGCCACCTGGCATGCCCACATAATCCACCGCACATCGTGGAAGAGGGTGGCCATACCTCATAACGGCGTATGGTCGTTGTATCCCTGTCACTGTGCATGACCATACCCCGTTACGGTATGTGGACCACCACCTGCCCATTGCTGTGCACGGTCATATCCAGTGGTGGCGCGCACCAGACATGACCCCAGATGCAAGACACCTGTGAGGTCATACTGGCAGGTAACTCATGATGCATCCGGTGTGTACGATGATGGTATGACCTATCATCGTCAGCCCCGTATTTTGTCCGTTATTGAACTGGGCTCCTAAAAATCAGCAATCTTGGGGAATAGAAGGGGGATATTCGAATAGGTATAAAAGCACGCGCCCATGCTGTGAGTGAGCATCCTTGAACTCTGGTTTTCTAGTTTCTTTCTACTAGTTAAATCCCTAACTGTTTTAGCTCTCTTCGGCTGAGCAGTTCTCATCTGATCCCAAGTGACTAACTTGAGCGTCGGAGGGTCCCCACCGAGCATTCGGTCTTTGGGGACTTTTCTTGCAGGGGTCCGAGAGAAGGACGTCCGTCTTCCCCGACGCTTGAAGAAGGTGACTTGGCATCATCAGATTGACGAGCCAGGTAGTGGGGAGGGAAAGAGAAAGACATCGAATCATCAATCTGCAATCTCTCTCCTCGGGCTCTTGAAGCCATGGTGACAACCCATGCGAAGGGGGTCTCTGTCAGTTGTGCTGGGGGGCAGCGCCAAGGAGCTGATCCACTCGCGGATGCCCCCTCAGCTCTCCTGGCCAGCGTTCCGGCATCGCTGCATCCTCAGGAGGCTGGACCTTCTGCTCATCTAGTCGATGTCTTTGCGCCTCCTCCGCAGCAGTTCCAGGAAGATCGATTCGCCGCCCTAGCCACGCAAGTCCAATCCCTGGCAACGACTGTTCAGGGCCTGCAGCACCAACAGGCGGCCCCGCGGCAGCCGGAGCCAAATCCATCAGTTCCAGGGATGGTGCAACCCAGCCAGCATTCCTCCCGAAGGAGATCATCGGTACCGGGGGCTCACCACCATCATGCTCCGCCCAAGCCTCACCACCGGAAGCCTCTAAGAGACACCGGTTGCCTTCTCGCCACGCTAGTATCTCTCCTAGGCGGCGACATAGGAAGGAGGCGGAGCACCCCCGCAGACATCGCCATCACCGTTCTCCATCCTCTAAATCTTCGAGGGAGAGGTCTTTTGATGGTCGGATAACCCGTCAAGCCGAGCGTCGACTCGATGAGTATAACCAGCGGTTGGAGGAACTTAGCCACCGGATCACCCACCTGCCAAGACAGACTACGACAGCCGGCCTTCGCTATCTCGCTGCATCATGGAAGAGCCCATCTCCACCCGGTTCCGCCTCCCCCAGCTAGATCCTTATGACGGGACCACAGACCCCCTGGACCACTTAGAAAGTTATAAAGTTCTCATGCAAGTCCAGGGGGCCACCGATTTGCTCATGTGCATCGCCTTCCCAGCCACCCTGAAGAAGGCCGCCCGAGCTTGGTACTCTCATCTGCCACCACGGAGTATTGATTCCTTCCGTCAGTTGGAAAGAGCTTTCTTGGCCCATTTTGATGCATGCCGTAAGATTCCAAGGGTGGCAGATAGCCTCTTCGCCGTCCAGCAGAAAAGCGGCGAGTCCTTATGGGATTATGTTGCTCGGTTCAAGGAAGCAGCCTTGGAGGTCTACAATCTTGAAGATTCGGTGGCCACTTTGGCCTTGAAGCGAGGGCTCCGTCCGTCTCGCTTCGCGTACTCCTTGGACAAGAAGCCGCCCGATTCTTACGCTGAACTTTTGACCCGGGCCCAGAAGTATGTCCGCGCCGACGAGGCTGATTCCTCTCAGCGCGAGGCAAGTGGGAGTGTCCTTAAGAAACCAGCCCACCCTAAGCCTGCTGAAGTTCGACCCCGGAAGCCCAAACCCCCTCGCCGGCTAGACAATCATCCTCGGGCTCCTGTACAGAGAGATGGACCCTACACTCCACTGCTCGCTCCCATATCACACATCTTGCTTGAGATTGAAGGTGAGTCCTATCTTCAACGCCCACCCCCGATGAACCCAAAGATCCCCCACAACAAGAACCACTACTGCCGCTACCACCGGGACCACGACCACGACACCGATGACTATCGTCAATTGAAGAAGGTGATCGAGAATCTTATTCAGCGTGACCATCTAGGGAAGTTCATCCGAAGGAATAACCCGGATGCTCCAGGCCCGTCAGCGCCCCCGCCACCAATGATCGACAATGCTTCAATAGAGAAGACGGTGGCAATGATTTCCTGGGGGGCAGGAGGCCTGCCAAAGAGGCCGAGAGGGGAGGGGGAGTTAGATTCTGTAATTCCTTTTTTAAAAAGGACTTAGAGGGGGTGGTAAACAAAAATGATGACAGCGTCGTCGTGTCCATGACGATCGCTAAACATCATGTAAAGAGAATTCTAGTTGATAGTAGGAGCTCTATGGATGTTTTGAACTATGATGCTTTTGTTCGCATGAACCTGTCGCTCGATTTGCTCCAGCCCGTCGTCACGCCCCTGATGAGATTCACTGGAGATTCTGTGAAAGTCGAGGGGGAGGTCACTCTCCCTGTTACGGCTGGCACAACCCCGCATCAAAGTACGGTTTTCATGAACTTCTTGGTGGTTTGAGTGCCCCTTGCTTATAACGCGATCCTTGGGAGGCCCGGGCTCAATCTTTGGATGCTGTCATATACACTAAGAGGCTCCTGTGAGGTTTCCTACCAGCGAAGGAGTCGGGGAGATGCGGGGAGAGCAGAATCCGCCCCCACTTTGCTACCACATGGCCCCTAGTCCGCAGGGGGTGGCACCTGTGCCAGTATCTGAGACGCTGGATCCTCAGGACCTGGAGAGAAGAGGAGAGCTAGCCGAGCGCCTGCTTACTTTCCCCCTCGGGGGGGACCCAACGAGGACAATCCGGATTGGAGCCCTACTCCCGGAGGAGGCCCGTGACCGACTCCTCACCTTTTTGCGAGCCAATGCAGATGTCTTCGCCTGGTCGGCATTCGATATGCCAGGTATTCCAGAAGAGGTGATTACCCACCAACTCAACATTAGGTCGGAGTGCCGACCTATCCGGCAAAGAAAAGGAGTTTCGCCCTCGATCGACAGAAGGCCATGGATGAGGAGGTGCGGAAGCTACTGGCGGCCGGTCATATCCGTGAGGTGCACTACCCGGACTGGCTGGCGAATGTCGTGATGGTTCGCAAGGCCAGTGGGAGCTGGAGGATGTGCGTGGACTTCACCGACCTCAACAAGGCATGCCCCAAAGACAGCTTCCCATTACCCCAGATCGATCAGCTAGTGGATGCCACGTCCGGGCATGAGACTCTTAGTTTCATGGATGTATTATCGGGGTACAATCAGATCATGATGAACCCGGCAGACGAAGAAGCCACCTCTTTTGTTACAGAAAAAGGGATTTACTGCTACAAGGTGATGCCATTTGGGCTGAAGAATGCCGAAGCCACCTATCAAAGGTTGATGAATAAGGTCTTTGAGGACCAGATCGGGCGTAACATGAAGGTGTATGTGGATGATATGCTGACCAAGAGCACCAGTGCTGTTGATCATGTCGTCGACCTCGTGGAGACCTTCAACAACCTGCACCGGTACCGGATGAGGCTGAACCTCAGCAAGTGTACCTTCGGAGTGGCGGCAGGTAAGTTTCTGGGCTTTATGGTAACCCAGCGAGGGATTGAAGCCAACCCTGACAAGATCAGGCCTATCTTGGATATGAGGCCCCTAGCTAATAAGAAGGAGGTGCAACGCCTAACCGGGAGGGTGGCGGCTTTGAGTCGTTTCATGTTAAGATCGGCAGAAAGGTGCCTGCCCTTCTTTAAGGCGCTGCACAAGGTCAACGGCTTCGAGTGAACAAAGGAGTGTCAGGATGCCTTCGAAGAGTTGAAGCAATTTCTATCCACTCCCCCGCTGTTGTCCAAGCCAAAGAGTGGGGGGGAGCTCTTCCTGTACCTCGCAGCCTCCCCAGAAGCCGTCAGTTCTGTGCTCGTGCGCATGGATGTTGATGGAGTGCAGAGGCCGGTCTACTACACCAGCAAGGTACTTCATGATGCCGAGACCAGATACTCTAGAACCGAGAAGATCATTTTTTCCCTGGTGGTCTCTGCCCAACACTTCTGACCCTACTTTTAGGCTCATTCCATCGTGGTGCTCATGGACCAACCTCTTCAGACCATCTTGTCTTGTCCTAACACCTCTGGTCGATTAGCTAAATGGGCCATCAAACTAAGTGAATTTGACCTATCCATCCGACCAAGGTCGGCCATGAAGTCTCAGGTGATAGCTGATTTCTTGGTTGAGTGTTCCTAGACCGAGAAGTGTTTGGAGGAGTTACGCCCGGAGGAGTGTGTGGACCCTCCCTCAACTGAGGAGGCAGAAAAGGAGGACTGGATTTTGCACGTAGATGGAGCAGCAAATTCTCAGGGAAGCGGAGCCGGACTCATTCTTGCGAGCCCTGAAGGGGAGGTGGTGGAGTATGCTCTTCGATTCCAGTTCATGGCGACTAATAACCAGGCGGAGTATGAAGCCCTGTTAGCGGGAATGAGGTTGGCTGAGGAGCTAGGTGCAGGGCGTTTAAGGGCCTTCACGGACTCTCAGCTTATTTCTGGGCAGGTCGCTGGGGAGTACGAAGCTAGAGACCCGACCATGTCCCATTACCTGAGCAAGGTGCAATTCCAAGCCTCTCGGTTCTCTTACTTCCATGTCAGCTACATTCCCCAAGCGGAGAATGCTAGGGCCGGCGCGCTATCCCGTTTGGCCACTTCGACCGACGGGACGCTGGGAAGAACATATATGAAGCACCTCCAGGCCCCAAGCATTGAAGTTGCAGATGAAGCGCTACCAGTTGAGCAAGGGCCCTCCTGGATGGACGCCTACGTCCGATATTTGACCGACGGCACTCTCCCAGAGAACCCCGCTGAGGCCAGACTACTCAGGCGGAGGGCCCCGAGGTTCCTAATGATGGATGGGAAGTTTTATCGAAGATCATTTTCATACTCGGTCCTCAGGTGCGTGGGGCCAGCAGAATCAGACTACATCCTGTGGGAGATCCATGAAGGCATCTGCGGAAGTCACCTGGGGGGCAGAGCCCTAACTTACAAGGCCCTACGACAGAGGTTCTTTTGGCTGACCATGAAGGAGGACGCGACCGAGCTTGTTAAGAGATGTGATAACTGCCAGCGCCATGCCAATATTCAGCGACAGCCGACGTCTCAATTAACCCCCTTGGTGGCACCCTGGCCCTTCGCCCAGTGGGGTATGGATATCCTGGGACCATTTCCTCCGGCCTTCGGACATCGCAAGTTCCTTCTGGTGGCCGTTGATCACTTCACCAAGTGGATTGAAGCCGAGGCCCTTGCTAAAATCATGGAAAGCAAGGTGAGATCCTTCTTTTAGAAGTCCATTATATGACAGTTCGGACTGCCACACACCCTGGTCACCGACAATGGCCGGCAGTTTGACAACATGCCCTTCCGGGAATTCTGCTCCGAACTGAGCATCCACCATAAATTCACTTCCGTTGGGCACCCTCAGACCAACGGGACGGCCGAGGTAACTAATCGCATCATTCTCCAAGGACTGAGAACCCGACTGGATGATTGTAAGGGACGGTGGGTGGAGGAGCTCCCCAATGTGCTATGGGCTTACCACACAAATGCCATGAGCCCCCACCGGTGAGACCCCATTCAGCATGGTCTTTGGGTCCGAAGCTGCCATCCCGGTGGAGATAGGCTCCTCGAGCCCTCGGGTAGAGTCGTACAACGAGGAAGACAACCCAAACGGGCTGCGAGCCAGCCTCGACCTGGTGGAGCAAGTGCGAGACCGAGCGCAACTTCGAATGGCGGTCTATCGGCAACGAGCTGCCAAATATTACAACGCCCGTGTGCATCCCAGGACTTTTTGCCGGGAGACCTGATCCTTCGATGAGCTGACATCTCGAAGCCAACGGAAGGGGGTAAGCTGGCTCCGAATTGGGAAGGGCCTTACCGGATCACCGAAGTGCTCCACCATGGAGCATACAAGATTGAAGAGCTGGATGGGAAGCCACTTCCCCGGACGTGGAACGTTGACAACCTCCGTCGGTACTATCAGTAGTACATTCCTTTCTTACATTAAATATCTTGCATGTATTCTTTTGAGTCTTCACCCGTCATTTCGTATTAATAAATTTGGGTTCTAGTACCTCAGTGTCGCAACTTAAGCCCGACCCCGGTCGGCACAAAAATCCTGGGCCAGCCAGGCATAAAGCCCATTGTACCACTGGCAGAGCGGCATGCTGCCGGCTCTCAGCAACTTAAGCCCGACCTTGGTCGGCACAAAAGACCTGGGCCAGCCAGGCACAAAGCCCAGTGTACCACTGGCAGAGCGGTGTGCTGCCGGCTCTTAGCAACTTAAGCCCAACCCCGGTCGGCATAAAAGCCCTGGGCCAGCCAGGCACAAAGCCTAGTGTACCACTGGCAGAGCGGTGTGCTGTCGGCTCTCAGCAACTTAAGCCCGACCCCGGTCGGCACAAAAGCCCTGGGCCAGCCAGGCACAAAGCCAGTGTACCACTGGCAGAGCGGCATGCTGCCGGCTCTCAGCAACTTAAGCCCGACCCCGGTCGGCACAAAAGCCCTGGGCCAGCCAAGCACAAAGCCCAGTGTACCACTAGCAGAGCGGCGTGCTGCCGACTCTCAGCAACTTAAGCCCGACCCGGTTGGCACAAAAGCCCTGGGCCAGCCAGGCACAAAGCCCAGTGTACCATTGGTAGAGCGGCGTGTTGCTGGCTCTCAGCAACTTAAGCCTGACCCTGGTCGGCACAAAAGCCCTGAGACAGCCAGGCACAAAACCCAGTGTACCACTGGCAGAGCGGCGTGCTGCCGGCTCTTAGCAACTTAAGCCCGACCCCGGTCGGCACAAAAGCCCTGGGCTAGCCAGGCACAAAGCCCAATGTACCACTGGCAGAATGACACGCCGTTGGCTCTCAGCAGCTTAGGTCCGACCCCGGTCGGCACAAAAGCCCTGGGCCAGCTAGGCACAAAGCCCAGCGTACCATTGGAGAAGCAACGTGCAAGCAGCCCGGGAGGCTCGGGTTTATCTTGACCTTCCGAGTCCTGCACTCTGTCGGTAACTGGAAGTTCGTACCTCCTGACCCCAAGATTCGGTCCTACGAGGCTAAGTCGAGGCTATCCAAGAGTAAGTTACAGATTACTCGATACCGACGAAGCCCCTAAGGGTCCCACGTCGGCTTCCAAAGAGTTTGAAGTGAGAGTTGCAATCAAGTGGAGACAAATCTCATTGAAAGAAGGAGTGTATTTCATTAGTTTGAAAGTGCTTACAAAATGCCGACCAAGTCGACTTACAAAAATAAAATGATAATACAATATAGGGCTCACAGGTCAGCAGGTGCGTCCTCATCATCAGAAGAGCCCATCTCGGAGAGGCGGTCCGGCTCCACTTCAAGGGCCTGGGGAAAATCTAGGTCTCAAGCAACCTTTTCCTTCCCACGCTGGAACCCTTGAAGGTATGCCCCCGTCGAAGCTTCGGTCAGCTCATTCATGAAATGCTCGGACGCCCGAAATTCTTCAATGACTCTGGCGGTCCTGGCTTCGACAGCTGCCTCTACCTCAGCCGCTAAAGCTCCACTCTCAGCGGCTAGGGCTGCCACTGCTATTCTCTCAGCCTCTAGGGCGAGATTCCTTTCCTCCTCCGCTCTCTTCGCCCTTTCCTCGGCCTCCCTCACTTTCTCCTCCACCTCTCCCACTTTTTCCTCCGCCGTCCTTGCCTTTTCTTCGGCCTCACTCACCTGACTCTCGGCCGCCTGGATGGTTGCGACCAATTCGGAGATATGCAGGTCCCTGGCCGCGATGACATTCTCGGCCTCCATGAGCTAGCTGAGGGCCGCCCGCAGGCGGTTGGATTCAATCTCTGCCTGGTTCTCGGCCGCTTTTATTTCATCAGCCCGGGCAGTCTTGGCCGATTCTAAGGCCTTCTCGGCCGTTTCTGCTCGAGCGCGAGCATCCTCGGCCTCTTTTTGGGCCTCCTGCACGACGGTCTTTTCCCCATGGATAACTTCCCTGGTGATAGCCAGGGAGTTTGCAATCTGCATGCAAACCCCATGTCAAAAAGAAAAGGAGGAGCAAAAAGAAATTTGAAAGCAGAGAGCGGATAGTCTATTTACCTTGACTAAGGCCGCGTAGGATTCACGGAAGAACATAGTCGCCTTCAAATGGCTGAGCTCCTCCTGACCCTCCGGTATGAAGATTGACGAGATAAGCCGTTCCACCCGGCACCCATCGTCTAGGACAGAGTCCCGAGACAGCCCCGCCTAGCCCTACTCCCTCGGCAGCTCTGGCGGTCTCAGATTCGGCGCATAGAGAGCTGCTCACTGGCGTCCGCTCCGAGGGCGGGCCTGCTGTCTGTGATGGTCCCTCACCCCAGTCCCTTGTAGCTTCGGTGGGGGCTGGTTCGCA
The DNA here is from genome assembly GCA_900491605.1 of Calamus simplicifolius. Taxonomy (NCBI): domain Eukaryota; kingdom Viridiplantae; phylum Streptophyta; class Magnoliopsida; order Arecales; family Arecaceae; genus Calamus; species Calamus simplicifolius. The sequence goes on along the minus strand of UESW01001421.1, from coordinate 106,100 downwards.
GGGGGTGGGAGGCCCCCTCACCGCCATTGGCTCCTCTGCGGTCGGCTCCTCCATGGCCGGCTCCGCCTCCATAGCCGACTCCCCCGTTACCGCCGGCTCCTCCACGGCCGGCGCCTCTGTTTCCGCTCCCCCGCTTACAATCCTTTCAGGCGGGGTGTCGACCGTCAAATCGATCTCCGGGGCGACCAAATGCTCTTGCGGTGCGGATGGCTCGAGTGCCCGCACTGTCGGGCGTTTTGGGGCCGGTGCTTGCCACCCCTCGCTCGGTCCCTCTTGGGCCTTCCTTTTGGCGGCGGCCTTCATGAGTCGGCATGTTGGGATTTTCATGGCTGCGCAGTATCGACCAGGGTCAGAAAAAAAAATGATGAGCAAGAGCAAAGGCAAGACTTTGGTTAAGTACAGGGAGACTTACCGAATTGGGAGATAAGACCTGCCGACCGGAGGTTTTCCTCCATCGGGAGCAGGCTGTACCGAGGAATTTCGGTGGACAACAGCTGCCCTAACGCCTCTCTGTCTCTGGGGTGGACAGTGGAATTTGCATTGCCTCGGGGGTCAGGGTCTCCCCACCGGGACTTTACTTGGCCAATGTTGGCGAAGAAAAATCGGGATTTCCAGCCTTTAACGGAAGAAGGGAGGAGTTTAAGGACTCGGTTGGGCCTGGGCTGGAACAGCCACCAACCTTTCTGAGACCGGAGGATATAAAAGGAATGGAAGAGAGAGACTCGCGGGGTGATGTGGAGGTGATGGCAAAGGATAACGAAGGCACAAATGACACAAAGGAATTTAGGACCAATTGAGAAGGAGTTAAGGAATAATAGTCAAGGAGGTTAATGAAAAAGGATGAAAGGGTAAGCGGAGGCCCACCCTCAGGGAAATCTCATAGATGGCCACCCGGCCTAGTCGGGATGAGATCACCCTATTGTCAGGGGTTGGGAGATAGAGCTCAACATCCCGAGGAATTTGGTAACGGCCCAGATGTTTGCCAAATCGTTGCCCGTTACCATGGAGACGGCCCCTTTCGGGGATTCCGCCCCCACTCTTAAGGAGGTGCCGGCCCTCGCCTGGCGACCTCTCAGCGGAGTCCGGCCAGCCGCCGCCGAACACCTCCCTGTGGGAGCCTCCCTGCGACCCGCCACTGGGCTAAAGGGACGCGGTCCTCCGGATCAGAGGACCACTCAAGAGGAGGAGAAGGAGGAGGAGAAGGAGAAGCTTGAGGCCTCTCGGACGAAGAACGATTCTCCGAATCATCCTCCGCGGACCAAGACTGGGAACTCATTGCGAGATGAAAGAATGAAGAAGCCTAGAAGGAACAAAGAGCTAACATGGGGAGGAAAGTGACGAACGCAGGCTCTCGAGTTGCAGGGGGGACCAGAGGCAGAAAATCAGAAAGCAGAGGGAGAAGACAACGATAACATGAATAGAATGGCCGCTTTCGACCCTCTACCCAGGTTTTATTCAGTTTCAAATTATCCCGCCGCGCCTCGTCCACCATGCGGGCTCCCACAATAAGCTGGATTGCCTAGGTAATCGCTGAGCGCAAGATACGATTCGCTTCTGGCCAATGATAGGACACTGATGACATCGCCATTATGATGGATAATGATGGCGCGACTTTCCTCACGGACTTCGATGGATAAACCCTGCTTCGAGGACGATCACCACAAATCGGGTGGATAGCATTGGCTGCCCTATCACATCTCCATACTACCCGCATAAAATCATCGCAGCGCCCATAGACATGTGTCTGGAGTCGGTTCGCAAAGGATGGGGATCAGCCATTTGGGAGGTAACACCCCTTTCACTTTACTGGGGCGGGCCCACTCCATCTCAGGGGTGAGGGGGCATCTGATATGGCTGATTCTGCACCGTTAGAATGAAGGGCAAAGATAGCGGCAGCTGACGAGAGCTATATCAACCCCCGAGACCTCCCTCTCGGTCTCGGGGCGCATGAACAATATATCAACTCCCGAGACCTCCCTCTCGGTGGGGCGCATGAACAATATATCAACTCCGAGACCTCCCTCTCGGTCTCGGGGCGCATGAACAGTATATCAACCCCGAGACCTCCTCTCGGTCTCGAGGCGCATGAATAGTATATCAACTACCGAGACCTCCCTCTCGGTCTCGGGGCATGAATAGTATATCAACCCCCGAGACCTCCCTCTCGGTCTCGGGGCGCATGAACAGTATATCAACCACCGAGACCTCCCTCTCGATCTCGGGGCGCATGAACAGTATATCAATCCCGAGACCCCCTCTCGGTCTCGGGGCGCATGAACAGTATATCAACCCCCGAGACCTCCCTCTCGGTCTTGGGGCACATGAACGGTATCTCGATCCCCGGCGCATGGTCAGGCCCGCTCTGAGCCACCTGGCATGCCCACATAATCCACCGCACATCCGTGGCAGAGGATGGCCATACCTTATAACGGTGTATGGTCCGTTGTATCCCTGTCACTGTGCATGACCATACCCCGTTACGGTATGCAGACCACCACCTGCCCGTTGCTGTACACGGTCATATCCAGTGGTGGCGCACACCAGACATGACCCCAGATGCAAGACACCTGTGAGGTCGTACTAGCAGGTAACTCATGATGCATCCGATGTGTACGATGACGGTATGACCTATCATCGTCAGCCCCGTATTTTGTCCGTTATTGAATTGGACTCCTAAAAATCAGCAATCTTGGGGAATAGAAGGGGGATATTCGAACAGGTATAAAAGCACACGCCCACGCTGTGAGTGAACATCCTTGAACTCTGGTTTTCTAGTTTTCTTTCTACTAGTTAAAGCCCTAACTGTTTTAGCTCCCTTCGGCTGAGCAGTTCTCATCTGATCCCAAGTGACTAACTTAAGCGTCAGAGGGTCCCCACCGGAGCATCCGGTCTCCGGGGACTTTTCTTGCAGGGGTCCGAAGAGAAGGATGTCCGTCTTCCTCGATGCTTGAAGAAGGTGACTTGGCGTCATCAGTCAAAATCCTAGAGACAGCCATACCGGTCTTTTTTTGTCCTGAAGTGAAGCAATAGTGTACTCAATCCGATAATCTGCTTAAAAATATCATCAATCTCTTCTTTATTCCATCTGGACAGTCGGTGCCTCACCAACTCAAGACGCCGAGATAATTTATAAGTAGCACTCTCTTTAACTGAAGTACACCAATCTTGAGAAATTAAGAAGTGGACAGCAGAATAAAAAGTTCAAAATTTCTCAAACTTTGGCATTTTTCACTAAGTTGTTAACCCTTTTGTATTAGCAAGTTCCTGACACATGCTGCTGGAGAAATATGTGACTTTCTCTGTCTTTTCAATTTCCAAATGGCTTGGGTTCGGTTCAACTCTTGTCAGATGTGGGTCAGATCACAGTATGTGAGTACAAACCCAATCCAATTATAATCGGACCAGGGCCACCAATTATTTTCTGAAAAGCAAAAACGTAAACTGAAAACAGCCCTCTCATCCTAAAACCCTCTTCAATTTCTGATCCGCCGTCGGCCGAACGGAATCTTCACACTGAACCGGAACACGCAGCGGCCTGACCCTGTTGCAACTTGGTTCACTTCGGATTATTTGAACCCGGTTCAAACCGCCACAGCATCCCCCTGTAAATACCCCCACCGAGGAATTACTAACCCTTCTGCTCTTCTCCGGCCTTTGGGGTTTTGATCGGTGGTGAGAGCTCCGTTTTCTCTTTCTCGATAAATCCAGCCGCACGGAACTTGGTAGGATATTTATAGGTTGGTCCATTGCCAATAATTCTAAAGGGTAATGTGTATTATCTATAAGATAGATTACCACTTGATGGATTGCTAGTAATGTTGATTACTGTGTTTGATATGCATAGGTAATGTTACAGTAATATTGATTACTGTATTTGGTATGACAAACAGATTACCAGTCATATAAGCAAATTCCTAAAATACCCCTAAATCAAATTCATATATTAAATCAAATCTATTAAAAATTTTAAAATACCTCAAAATATCCCTAAATCAAAGTATTTATATATAAGTATAATATACTAGATTTAATTATTTTTTAAGATTAAAATATATTTTTAATCTTTAAACATTTATTCAAATTTTTTTTTGATTCTTCAACATTCAATTATCATAATTTATTTATTATATTTTAAAAATAATTTATTTTTTAATATTTTGTTATTTAAAATTAATTAATATTAATAGAATAGTTGATATATTATTTTTTTAAATTTATTTTTAAATATTAAATTAATTAAAAAATTAAATTAATTAAAAAAATAAAAAAATAATTATTTTTAATTAATTTAATTTTTTTAAAATTAATTTAGATTTTCTTTCGAGAGTTTCTTCTACCCTTTGCTCTAAGAACTCGAACGGGATTAGGTTTCTTTTTTAGAAGGATCACATTATTTTCCCCTTAGTCTGACCTGTTTCCTTTCCTGTATCCCTCCCCCAGGTTTTCTTTTGTTTTCTTTCTCCCTTCTTTTTCATCCGTTGGCTTCTTGATCTTTGAATTGGAAGTCAATGAAGTTCTACTGATGTGTTCTTGTAATGCTATTAATCATCGGTATTGTTACTTGAAGATTATCTGTGATGGATTTTCTTGAATTTTCTATGACTTTTAACTTTGACACTAATATTTTCTATTGCTCCAGTTCTACAAGTCTTTGATATTGTCATCTTAAAGTTCGTATATTTCTGGTGATCTCTTTGGATTTTCTATCTCTTAACTTGGTAAGTCATTGATGTTACCATCTTAAAGTTATCGTTCTGATGTTTTTTTTGGGGTTTTCTTCAAATTTCTATGACTTCATCAGTTTCACTCTACGTGTCTTCTCTCTTTCTGATGATTTTGTTTAGGTTTTCTTGGAATTTTAATGAATTCCAGAACTTTCCTTTTAGAACCTGCTTGATTTCGTGCTGGATTCATGTATTGGACGGTCAATTTGGGCATGGCCTACGTCAACCCGAATATTATTAGAATATTATAGGAAGAAGAAGAAAAAAAATCCCCGCGATCTTTGAAATTGGAAACGAGAGTTTTAGTATTACAAAATATGAATCATGGTCCCACCCATGTAAGCTGGACCTCATCCAGTCCATTTCTCCATGGAAAGAATAAGACTTGTTGAGGCTTTATTATTTTTTTTTTCTTGGCGGCTTGCCCATAGCATTGGGGCCAGCTTGATCCGAAGATATTCTTGTGAATCATGGAAATATAAACCTGGGTCTAACTATATCATTTTTCCTCCTCGTGATCCCGTGAATCCTGTTGAATTGCACAGGATTATCTAAACAAAACGTAACTCCATCCTTTTTCCCTCTGAGCACTTACGTGGTTAAAAAGTTGCAATATCACAATTTTCTTTCTGAACTTGTAAGTGGCCTTTGGACATTAAATATTCCATAATTCAACTTTATCCTTTGTTATTAGGAATTATTAGGCTAGTGTTTAGATGAATCTATTTTGACTAATTGCTCAGTAATTATTGTTTTACTGCATCAAACTCTATTGTGCAATGAATACTCTAAACTAGTACAACAAACGGTTGTTGCCTGTTTTGATATGTTGTGATGAGATTGTGCTATAATATTATGTTGAGAAACAAAGTATGCATTAACTTAGTGAAGACAAATATGGTTCCATCTACTTAGAGCCTGCTTTATGAATGCTTTATCTGATTCAATTAATTTATGATTTTCCTCCATCGAAGGTACTTAAACCAAGGTTGATTCATATCATTTTATAGACGGCAAGTTCCATGAAACACTTAAATATTCTAATCATTAATTGTAGCATTTATGCTTGTTAATGATCAGGTGTTTGCTTGTAGTTCTTACTTAATAATAAATCAGAAAATGCTGCATGAGGTCAAAAGTTTAAGTTCAGTGAATGGATCTGTTACAACATGATTAATCTTGTATCATATTTGTGTTACAATTTTCCTTTGATTTTTCTTTTGTCCTCCAACACCTGCCATATTTGGATTTACGTTGGCTATTGCTTCATGATTCTTTAATATACATGCACAATCAAATGGATTATTTGTACTATGGCTCCTGATATATACAATTTTTTGATGATGTCATATTGCAACCCCTTGAGCTTTTTGAGGGAATTCTGATGCATATAGCATGAACTGTACCATATCAGCCTTTTGTTGATTGGTTTGTCATTTTAATGATGAATTCTTGTTGGTAGAATTGCTTGCAAACTTTGATTTTATAGTCATTTACACCTCTGCCTATTCTTCTTCTATGTGGTGGTTATTCCCTTTTACCTCCTAACTAAAATGCTATTCAATTTACAGCTAAAATGTTATTCAATTTACAGGCAAAATGATATTCATTTCACATGATTGTTGTCTCAGCTCACGTAGTACTCAGAACAACTACTATATCTAGTTTTGGTGATTCCTAGGTAAGAGTTGATTTTGATGCCTACAAGATTTCTCATGAGATTCCAATAGTAGCTTGAGCTTTATCAGTAGCACTATGTTCTAGTTAAGCGTAGATGTGTAATTATATTAAAAAAATGGAATACCCATGGTTGCTTTGTTCTTGATATAGTTCATGATTTTATTGCACAAAATGATTATCTATCTGTGTCACTTTGACGTAGCTTCTATTCTGCACAAGATTCAACTGTTATATTCTATAGTGATGTTTTTATAAATATTGGAGCTTGCTATCTTATGACACTTGAATCTACCATATTCAACTCATGTGAATGTCATGCTTCCTTTGGCTAAAGTATTGACGCTTGGGGGTATTATATCAAAAACATCTTTAAGCAAGAAATGTCACCTCCAATGCTTAACTATTGCAAGTGTTAAAATGAAGTTAAGAGTGCTTGAACACTTACTAGGAATTTATCACACCCTTCTTCCACATGTGCATTGTGATATGAACTCTTACTGAAATTACAGTTCATGCTACAGATATTTTTGCAGCTGTGATTCAATAGGTTTGTCTGTCCTCTATTGCTTTTTCATATGCACGTGCAAATTGATGACGCCAAGTCACCTCCTTCGAACGTCGGGGAAAACGGACGTCTCGCTCCGGGAAATCCTGCAAGAAAAGTCCCCGGGGACCGGTGGCACCGGTGGGGACCCTCCGACGATCAAGTCAGTGGCTTGGGTTCAGACAAAGAACCACCCCCGCGAAAAGAAGCTGAGGCAGTTAGGGTTTTAGCTGGGAGGAAGAAAGCTCAGAAAAAACCAGAATTCGGATCCCACTTACAGCGTGAATGTGTGTCCTTTATACCTGTCTGAATGCAGCGACTTGCAGCCTTGGAAGGTCTTCGTCGTATCGTCATCGATGGATGTGACCGGGCGCCGTTGCTAGAGGTAACGAGTCGTACACCCTAGCAAGGTATGGTGGCGCACAGAGGCATGCAACGAGCCAAACGTCGTTATGAGGCATGGCCCCCCGTACTGGGGCACAATCACGGAGGTACTGGGTGGCATGCTGCGGCAAGGCATGGTCACGCACAGGGGCATGCAACACGCCAAACATCGTTATGAGGCATGGCCCTCCGTACCGGAGCACAATCACGGAAGCGCCGAATGGTACGCTACGGCAAGGCACAGCCATGGGTTGAAAATCATGTGTGAGCACCGCGCATCGGCGGTCGAGTAGTGTGTTGACGATGCACCCCGAGGCCGGTAGGGGCCCCGGGGTTAAGGTATGATGGCCCCACCCCGACCCCGAGGGGGTGCCGGAGATGGGGAAATGACGATGCACCTCGAGGCCGGTAGGGGCCCCGGGGTTAAGGTATGATGGCCCCACCCCCGACCCCGAGGGGGTGCCGGGGATGGGGAAATGGCGATGCACCCCGAGGCCGGTAGGGGCCCCGGGGTTAAGGTATGATGGCCCCACCCCGACCCCGAGGGGGTGCCGGGGATGGGGAAATGACGATGCACCCCGAGGCCGGTAGGGGCCCCGGGGTTAAGGTATGATGGCCCCACCCCCGACCCCGAGGGGGTGCCGGAGATGGGGAAATGACGATGCACCCCGAGGCCGGTAGGGGCCCCGGGGTTAAGGTATGATGGCCCCACCCCCGACCCCGAGGGGGTGCCGGAGATGGGGAAATGACGATGCACCCCGAGGCCGGTAGGGGCCCCGGGGTTAAGGTATGATGGCCCCACCCCGACCCCGAGGGGGTGCCGGAGATGGGGAAATGACGATGCACCCCGAGGCCGGTAGGGGCCCCGGGGTTAAGGTATGATGGCCCCACCCCCGACCCCGAGGGGGTGCCGGAGATGGGGAAATGACGATGCACCCCGAGGCCGGTAGGGGCCCCGGGGTTAAGGTATGATGGCCCCACCCCCGACCCCGAGGGGGTGCCGGAGATGGGGAAATGACGATGCACCCCGAGGCCGGTAGGGGCCCCGGGGTTAAGGTATGATGGCCCCACCCCCGACCCCGAGGGGGTGCCGGAGATGGGGAAATGACGATGCACCCCGAGGCCGGTAGGGGCCCCGGGGTTAAGGTATGATGGCCCCACCCCGACCCCGAGGGGGTGCCGGAGATGGGGAAATGACGATGCACCCCGAGGCCGGTAGGGGCCCCGGGGTTAAGGTATGATGGCCCCACCCCCGACCCCGAGGGGGTGCCGGAGATGGGGAAATGACGATGCACCCCGAGGCCGGTAGGGGCCCCGGGGTTAAGGTATGATGGCCCCACCCCCGACCCCGAGGGGGTGCCGGAGATGGGGAAATGACGATGCACCCCGAGGCCGGTAGGGGCCCCGGGGTTAAGGTATGATGGCCCCACCCCCGACCCCGAGGGGGTGCCGGAGATGGGGAAATGACGATGCACCCCGAGGCCGGTAGGGGCCCCGGGGTTAAGGTATGATGGCCCCACCCCCGACCCCGAGGGGGTGCCGGGATGGGGGATGCACCCGAGGCCGGTAGGGGCCCCGGGGTTAAGGTATGATGGCCCCACCCCCGACCCCGAGGGGGTGCCGGAGATGGGGAAATGACGATGCACCCCGAGGCCGGTAGGGGCCCCGGGGTTAAGGTATGACCCCACCCCCGACCCCGAGGGGGTGCCGGAGATGGGGAAATGACGATGCACCCCGAGGCCGGTAGGGGCCCCGGGGTTAAGGTATGATGGCCCCACCCCCGACCCCGAGGGGGTGCCGGGATGGGGAAATGACGATGCACCCCGAGGCCGGTAGGGGCCCCGGGGTTAAGGTATGATGGCCCCCACCCCCTACCCCGAGGGGGTGCCGGGGGGGGGAAACGATAGTGATTGCCGTTACCTTTGCTGACGGCGTTGGGATCAGTCATATCAGATGCCCCCTCGCCCCTGGGGCGAAGCGGGTCCCGCCGCTGAGGCCCAAGGGGCGTTCTCCACGTGGCTGATCCCTAGCCTTGCTCTTTATGCGGACGGTACGGGGGATGCAAGAGACGGCCTTCCGTACCACGACAGCCACGATCGCCCTCGAAAGTGAGGATCAGCTCTTCGAAGTCCGCGCGAAAAGGCGCGTAATGATTTCTTCTCATTATGGCGACATCAACAGGGGCCCCACCATCGGTTGGGGGCGCACGCGCCACGCGCCGGGGCACTCATCGAGGCAAGCCGGCGTATGGTGAAGGGCCGCGTGGCCGACGGGACATGGCGGGACGTTTTGAAAATCCAATAAAGCCAGGCGAGGGGGGGATGAACCGCCACCACACCACCTTCATCGTCTCCTTCTCGCTTGCTCTCCTGGGCTCCTGCAACCGCGAGCTCGCGTTCAGTTCCTTGTTTTCCCAGGTCAGCCTCTTTCGTCTTGATTCTTCTTCATTCATGAGTCTACCTTCTTGGACCTCGGAGGACGGTTCTGAGGACCGTCCTCCCTCTGCGAGGCTCCAAACTCCTTCTCCTTCTCCTCCGATCGAGTGGTCCTCTGATTCAGAGGACCACGTCCCTTTGGCCCGGCGACGGGCCGCTGGCGGAGCCATCGGCGGAGCTCCTTGAGGGGCCGCCGGCCGGGGGTTGGGACCTCCTCGAGGGTGGAGGAATCCCCAGGGGGGGTGGCCTCCTCGATGAACGGTCGGATCTGGAAAGGATCCGGGCCCGTTATCGGATCCCTCAGGAGATCAACCTTTTTCTACCGACCCCCGACGACCGGGTCGTCTCCTCCCGGCCCGGTCGCGTAGCCTTCTATGAGGTCTGCCTACAGGTGGGCCTCCGTCCTCCTTTCCACCCTTTTTTCATCACTCTTCTTGATTTCTATTCTCTGACCCCCTCCCAGCTAGTCCCGAACTCCTGTCGGGTCATTAGCGCGTTCGTTATCCTTTGTCATCGCCTAGGTATTGTTCCTAGGGTCAGTCTTTTCCGCAATTTTATTCTCTTCGGGCCCAGAAGGGATGGTGGGTGTTTCAGCCCCGTCCCAATAGGGTCCTTAAGCTTCTCTTGCCCTCGTCAATTAAGGGGTGGAAACCCCGTTTCTTTTTTGCTAATGTGGACCAAGTCGGTCCCGGTGGGGGGACCCCGACCTCCGAGGGAATGTCGCGGCCGTTCCTGCCTGGGGACCGGGAGGCGATGGGGGTACTGCTGACCGCCGAGATCCCCCGGTACACCCTACTGTTAGGGGAGGAAAACTTCGACAGGCAGGCCTCGTCTCCCATCGGGGTAAGTCTTTTCCCACTTAGCTAGAAATCCTGCCCTTTTCTTTCTTTCTTTTCTTTTTCTTTTTTTTTTTTTTTTTTTTTATAGCTTTGAAAACTTGACTTTATGTTATGCAGCGATGAAGATCCCAACCGCGAAAGTGGTGAAGGCGCTAAGAAAAGGGCCCGAGAAGGGCCGCCCGGGACCAGCGAGCTCCGGCCCCGAAACGCCGGGTGGTCCGGGCCCCTCCCGGCACCAGCCCCGCCCCCGGCCCGTCACACCCCCCGTCTGTCCCGGAGGTCGACCTCACGGCCGACACTCCACCAGAGGTGGGGGCGACTGCAGGAGCCACCAGCCGGAGGAGCCGCCAGAAGTGGGGGCACATGTGCCAGCTGGGGAGTTCCCGGCCTCGAGAGAGCGTCCCCATTAGACGCCGCCAGAGACTGGGGCGAGGGGCCATCTGTCCCTGCGAGCCCATCCCCCGAAGGGCCACTCGGGAGCGGACCGCACACAGAGCCGGGGAGCTCAGGAGCGGCGGAGAGGGCGAGGGTGCGCCTAGGCAGACTCGGGACGTCCTGGACGACGGCCGGTGGGCCGAGCGGACCCTGGGTCCGATTTTTGACCTCGGGGTTATAGAAGATCTTAGCCATATGGGGGCGGGCGCGTTTTTCCGAGATTCTTACGCCGCGGTGGTTAAGGCAAGTGATTTTCTCGCCCCTTCCCCTTACTGTTCCTACATTCATACATGTACTCTGTTGACCTGGGCCTGCGTGCAGATCGCCCACTCCCTGAGGGCCGCCCGGGAGGTGATCCACGGGGGGAAAAAGGTTCTGCGGGAGACGCAGAAGGAGGCCGAGGAGGCCCGGCACCGCGCGGAAAAGGCGGAAAGGGCACTAGAAGCGGTCAAAGACGCCTGTGCCAGCGAGGTGAGGACCGCCGTGGGTCGGGCGGAAATGGAGGCCAATCGCGCGCGCGCGGCGCTCTCCCAGATGGCGGAGGCTGAGAGCGCGTCATGGCCAGGAACATGCACATCTCCGAATTAACTTCTGCGCTCCAAGAGGCCGAGAACCGGGCGGGCGTGGCAGCGGAGGAAGCCAGAATGGCCAGAGAGAGATAAACAAGGCTCGGGAGGCTGAAAGGACCATGGCGGAGGCCCTTGCCGCTGAGAAGGCCCGTGCTGCTGGACTTGTCGAAGAGTACAAGGCATCCGATCGTTTCACAGATGACCTAGCCGAAGCCTCGGCTGCTGTGTACCTTGACGGGTTCCAACACGCTAAAGAAAGGGTGGCCAGGGACTTGAATTTCCCCCGGGCCTTGGAGATCGAGCTGTCAGACCAGACTTCCTCCGACGATGAGCCCGCCCGGGAGAGCCATGAGCCCTGGTCTGCGATTTTCTTTTCTTTTGTAAGCCCGACTCGTCGGTATTTTGTAATTCCTATTAATGAAAATACTTTTTACGATGATCTTCGTGTTATTATTAACTTCACCAGTTGATATATGGCCCCACGACTTTATTCGTCCCGACAACTCCAGGGAACCCCTCCCCACCTGCGCCAGTCCGCCTTAGTTACATAGACCCACGAATTAGAGCTAGGTAGGGTTGACCGCTGGTCGGGGATTAGGCCGGTAGGTGCCGTAAGCGTAATGCCCGGCCAAGCGTCGGTCCTGGTGTTAGTCTGGCGCACAACCTGATGCCCACGGGACTCAGCTTTGCCTCGGCCGGTAGGTGTCGGGTCTTGGCTGTGAAGAAGTGTTGGTGCACCGCTCCGCCAGCGGTTAGCCGAGTTTTATGCCTGATTGGCACAGGGCCTTAACGCCGACGGGGTGCCGGGCTTTTGTTGCTGAGAGCCGGTGGTACACCGCTCTGCCAGTGGTACACTGGGCTTATGCCTGGCTGGTGCAGGGCTTTGAGTGCCGACGAAGTGCCGGGCTTTTGTTGCTGAGAGCCGGTGGTACACCGCTCTGCCAGTGGTACACTGGGCTTATGCCTGGCTGGTGCAGGGCTTTGAGTGCCGACGAAGTGCCGGGCTTTTGTTGCTGAGAGCCGGTGGTACACCGCTCTGCCAGTGGTACACTGGGCTTATGCCTGGCTGGTGCAGGGCTTTGAGTGCCGACGAAGTGCCGGGCTTTTGTTGCTGAGAGCCGGTGGTACACCGCTCTGCCAGTGGTACACTGGGCTTATGCCTGGCTGGTGCAGGGCTTTGAGTGCCGACGAAGTGCCGGGCTTTTGTTGCTGAGAGCCGGTGGTACACCGCTCTGCCAGTGGTACACTGGGCTTATGCCTGGCTGGTGCAGGGCTTTGAGTGCCGACGAAGTGCCGGGCTTTTGTTGCTGAGAGCCGGTGGTACACCGCTCTGCCAGTGGTACACTGGGCTTATGCCTGGCTGGTGCAGGGCTTTGAGTGCCGACGAAGTGCCGGGCTTTTGTTGCTGAGAGCCGGTGGTACACCGCTCTGCCAGTGGTACACTGGGCTTATGCCTGGCTGGTGCAGGGCTTTGAGTGCCGACGAAGTGCCGGGCTTTTGTTGCTGAGAGCCGGTGGTACACCGCTCTGCCAGTGGTACACTGGGCTTATGCCTGGCTGGTGCAGGGCTTTGAGTGCCGACGAAGTGCCGGGCTTTTGTTGCTGAGAGCCGGTGGTACACCGCTCTGCCAGTGGTACACTGGGCTTATGCCTGGCTGGTGCAGGGCTTTGAGTGCCGACGAAGTGCCGGGCTTTTGTTGCTGAGAGCCGGTGGTACACCGCTCTGCCAGTGGTACACTGGGCTTATGCCTGGCTGGTGCAGGGCTTTGAGTGCCGACGAAGTGCCGGGCTTTTGTTGCTGAGAGCCGGTGGTACACCGCTCTGCCAGTGGTACACTGGGCTTATGCCTGGCTGGTGCAGGGCTTTGAGTGCCGACGAAGTGCCGGGCTTTTGTTGCTGAGAGCCGGTGGTACACCGCTCTGCCAGTGGTACACTGGGCTTATGCCTGGCTGGTGCAGGGCTTTGAGTGCCGACGAAGTGCCGGGCTTTTGTTGCTGAGAGCCGGTGGTACACCGCTCTGCCAGTGGTACACTGGGCTTATGCCTGGCTGGTGCAGGGCTTTGAGTGCCGACGAAGTGCCGGGCTTTTGTTGCTGAGAGCCGGTGGTACACCGCTCTGCCAGTGGTACACTGGGCTTATGCCTGGCTGGTGCAGGGCTTTGAGAAGATTCAGATAACTAGAATTGAATCTTGTTAGCATTGAATAAGGGATGAACACCCAAACAAACACGGAGACGACGCTTAATCATGAAAAATGGATACATTACTGATAATACCGGCGGAGGTTATCCGCATTCCACGTCCTAGGAAGTGGCGTCCCATCAAGTCCTTCAATTTTATAAGCTCCGTGGTGCAGCGTCTCGGTGATCCGGTAGGGTCCTTCCCAGTTAGGGGCTAGCTTACCTCCTTCGGTTGGCTTTGAGACCTCGGCCCGCCGGAGAACTAGGTCTCCTGGTAGGAACGTTCGGGGGCGCACACGCGCGTTGTAGTACTTCGCGGCCCGTTGCCGGTAGGTTGCCATTCGAAGCCGCGCCCTGCCCGCATTTCCTCCACCAGGTCGAGGTTGGCTCTCAGTTGGTCAGAATTACCTTCTTCACTGTAAGCCTCCACTCGGGGGCTAGGTGCTCCGATCTCCACGGGGATAACAGCTTCTGAGCCAAAACTAGGCTGAATGGCGTCTCTCCAGTGGGGGCTCGAGGCGTCGTGTGATAGGCCCATAGCACGTTGGGGAGCTCCTCTACCCAACGTCCCTTACGTCCAGCCGAGACTTCAGTCCTTGGAGAATGATTCGGTTGGTCACTTCTGCCGCCCCGTTGGTTTGAGGATGTCCGACGGAAGTAAATCTTTGAAAAATCCCAGCTCGGAGCAGAACTCCCGAAAAGGTGCATTATCAAACTGACGGCCATTATCGGTGACCAGCGTGCGTGGCAGGCCAAACCGACATATGATTGACTTCCAGAAAAAAGATCTTACTTTGCTCTCGGTAATCTTGGCCAAAGCCTCAGCTTCGACCCACTTGGTGAAGTGGTCCACCGCCACCAAGAGGAACTTTCGCTGCCCGGAAGCCGGGGGAAATGGACCCAAGATATCCATGCCCCACTGGGCAAAGGGCCAAGGCGCCACCACGGGGGTCAGGTTAGACGTCGGCTGTCGCTGGATATTGGCATGACGTTGGCAGCTATCACACTTCTTGACAAGCTCGGCCGCGTCCTCCTTCATCGTCAGCCAGAAGTACCCTTGGCGCAGAGCCTTGTAAGCCAGGGCTCTGCCCCCCAGATGACTCCCGCATATGCCTTCATGGATCTCCCTAAGGATATAATCCGACTCCGGGCCCTACACACCTAAGGACCGGATATGAGAATGATCTTCGATAAAGCTTCCCGTCCATCATCAAGAATCTCGGGGCCCTTCGCTTAAGCTGTTTGGCCTCCGCCGGGTCCCCGGGAGGGTACCGTCGGTCAAGTATCGGATGTAGGCATCCATCCAGGAGGGCTCCGGCTCCACTGGCAACACTTCTTCCGCGGTCTCAATGCTTGGGGCTGGTAGATGCTCCACGTATGTCCTCCCTAACGTCCCATCGACCGAAGTGGCCAAGCGGGACAGGGAGTCAGCTCTGGCATTCTCTGCCCTGGGGATATAGCTGACACGGAAGTAAGAAAAATGAGACGCCTGGGATGCACCTTGCTCAGGTAACGGGACATGACCGGGTCCCTAGCCTCGTATTCACCAGTAACTTGCCCAGAAATGAGTTGAGAGTCGGTAAAGGCCCTCAAGCGCCCCGCGCCCATTCCTTGGCTAGTCTCAACCCCGCCAGTAGGGCTTCGTACTCCGCCTGATTATTGGTCGCCGGGAACTGGAATCTGAGGGCGTACTCCACTACATCTCCCTCCGGGCTTGCAAGGATGAGCCCGGCACCGCTCCCTTGGGAGTTTGCCGCTCCGTCCACATGTAGGATCCAATCCTCCACCTCCCCTGATGAGGGGGGGTCCCAAACTCCTCCGGTTGCGCCTCCTCCATGTCCTTCTTGGTCCAGGAACATTCGACTAGGAAGTCCGCCAACACCTGAGACTTCATGGCTGGCCTCGGTCGGATGGACAGATCGAACTCGCCTACTTGATGGCCCATTTAGCCAGCCGGCCGGAGTGTCGGGGCGAGACAGGATAGCTCGCAGGGGCTGATCCGTAAGCACCACGATGGGATGAGCTTGAAAATAAGGCCGGAGGCGCTGAGTAGAGACCACCAGAGCGAAGATGATCTTCTCAGTTTTTGAATACCTGGTCTCCGCGTCATGGAGTATTTTGCTGGTGTAGTAGACGGCTTCTGAGTTCCGTCGGTATCCATGTGCACCAGTACCGACTGACGGCCTCCGGGGAAGCGGCCAGATATAGGAAGAGCTCCTCCCCATTTTCGGGCTTGGATAGCAGCGGCGGAGTGGAGAGAAACTGCTTCAATTCTTCAAAGGAGCTCTGACATTCTTTCGTCCACTCGAAGCCGTTAATCTTGCGCAGCGCCTTGAAAAAGGGTAGACACCTCTCCGCCGACCTTGACATGAAACGACTCAAGGCCGCCACCCTCCCCGTAAGGCGCTGCACCTCCTTCTTGCTGACCGGGGGCCGCATCTCCAGGATAGCTCTGATCTTGTCGGGGTTGGCTTCGATCCCGCGTTGGGTCACCATGAAACCCAGGAACTTGCCGGCCGCCACTCCAAAGGCGCATTTGTGGGGGTTGAGCTTCATTCGGTACCGGCGCAGATTGCCGAAAGTCTCCCCGAGATCGGTCACATGGTCTTCTGCGCTGGTGCTTTTAGTCAGCATGTCATCCACATAGACCTCCATATTGCGCCCCAGCTGATTCTCGAAAACCTTGTTCATCAACCTTTGATAAGTGGCCCCGGCGTTTTTCAGCCCGAAAGGCATCACCTGTAACAGTAGATCCCCTTCTCCGTGACAAAGGAGGTTGCCTCCTCATCTACTGGAGCTCATCTTGATTTGATTGTACCCCGAGAACGCATCCATGAAACTGAGCGTCCCGTGCCCGGAAGTGGCGTCCACCAGCTGGTCGATTCGGGGGAGCGGAAAGCTGTCCTTGGGGCACGCCTTGTTGAGGTCGG
The DNA here is from genome assembly GCA_900491605.1 of Calamus simplicifolius. Lineage (NCBI taxonomy): Eukaryota > Viridiplantae > Streptophyta > Magnoliopsida > Arecales > Arecaceae > Calamus > Calamus simplicifolius. The sequence goes on along the minus strand of UESW01001421.1, from coordinate 89,382 downwards.
TGAAAGTCCACACACATCCTCCAGCTCCCACTGGCCTTCCGAACCATCACGACATTCGCCAACCAGTCGGGGTAGCGCACCTCACGAATGTGGCCAGCCGCCAACAGCTTCCGCACCTCCTCGTCAACAGCCTTCTGCCGGTCCGGAGCAAAACTCCTTTTCTTCTGCCTGATGGGCCGGCACTCTGGTCGGATGTTGAGCTGGTGTGTAATCACCTCCTCCGGGATCCGGGCATGTCAGATGCTGACCACGCGAAGACGTCGGCGTTGGCCCGCAGAAAGGTTAGGAGCTGGTCACGGGCTTCGTCAGGAAGCGAGGCTCCGACTCGAACCGTCTGCGCGGGGTCCTCCCCGAGGGGGAAGGTAAGCAGCCGCTCGGCCGGTTCCCCCCTCCTCTCCAAGTCCCGTGGGTCAAGGGTCTCGGATGTCGATGTCGACGGTGGTGCAAGCACTGCCCCCTGGGGACTGGGGGCCAAGTGATAGCATAGCGCCGGCAGGTCCGCTCTCCTCGCATCTCGCCGATCCCGCTGGTGGTTGGGAACCTCACTAGGAGTCGCTTGGTGGAAATGACGGCATCCAAGAGGTTGAGCCCGGGCCTCCCAAGAATCGCATTGTACGCCAGGGGCACACGGACCACCAAAAACTTTATAAGGACAGTGCTCTGGCACGGAGCCATTCCGGCTGTCAGGAAGAGTAATCTCCCCCTCGACCCTCACAGAATCCCCCGTGAATCCCATCAAAGGCGTGACGACTGGTTGAAGTAAATCATGCGACAGGTTCATGCGAACAAAGGCGTCGTAGTTCAAAACATCTACTGAACTTCCACTGTCGACCAGGATTCGTTTTACAGGGTGCTTAGCAATCGTCATGGATACGACGACGCTATCATCATCTTTATTTACAACCCCCTCTAGGTCCTCTTCGAAAAAAGGAATTACAGCCTCCGCTCCTCCCTCCCCTCGGTCTCTTCGGCGGGCCCCTGCCCCCCAGGAGATCATCGCTACCGTCTTCTCCGTCGGGGCGTTATCAATCATCGGCGGTGCAGGCGCTGATGGGCCGGGAGCTCCTGGGTTGTTCCTTTGGACGAACTTCCTCAGGTGGCCCTGTTGAATGAGATCTTCAATGGCTTTCTTCAGCTGCCGGCAGTCGTCGGTGTTGTGGCCATGGTCCCGGTGGTAGCGGCAGTAGAGGCTTTTGTTCCGGGGGATCTTCGGGTTGATGGGAGGAGGACGTTGCAGGTAGGCTCCCCTTCGATCTCGAGCAGGATCTGGGATATGGGAGCAAGCAAGCGGAGTATACGGCCCGTCTCTCGGTGCAGGAGGTCGAGGGCGGTTGTCTGGTCGGCGAGGAGGCTCGGGCCTCCTGGGGCGGGCTTCCGCAGGTTCTGGCTGGGTTGGCTTCCGGGGTATACTCCCGCCGGCCTCACGCCGGGAAAAGTCAGCTTCATCTGCCCGGATGTATTTCTGGGCGCGGATCAGGAGTTCGGAGTAGGAACCCGGCGGCTTCTTGTCAAGAGAATACGCGAAACGGGAAGGGCGGAGCCCCCGCTTCAGAGCCAAGGTAGCCACTGAGTCCTCCAAGTTATATACCTCCAGGGCGGCCTCCTTAAACCGGGCGACGTAGTCTCGCAGGGACTCGCCATTCTTCTGCTGGACAGCAAATAGACTGTCCGCCACCCTCGGGATCTTCCGGCAGGCGTCAAAGTGGGCCAGGAAAGCCCTCTCCAACTGGCGAAAGGAGTCGATGCTCCGTGGCGGCAGGCGAGAGTACCAGGCCCGGGCAGCTTTTTTCAGAGTAGCAGGGAAGGCCACACACATAAGGGAGTCTGTGGCCCCCTGAACCTGCATGAGCACCTTGTAACTTTCCAAATGGTCCAGGGGGTCCGTAGTCCCGTCATAAGGGTCCAGCTGAGGAAGGCGGAACCGGGTAGAGATTGGCTCCTCCATGATGCGGCGGGACAGGGGAGGCCGACTGTCGTAATCAGTCTCCGGCAGGTGGGTGATTCGACGGCTAAGTTCTTCCAACTTCTGATTACACTCCTCGAGTCGCCGCTCAGCTCGGCGAGGCATCCGGCCATCAACGGAGCCCTCCCCGAAGATTCAGAAGAAGAGCGGAGGCGACGATGTCGGCGCGCGCGCTCCGCCTCCTTTCCGTGCCGCCGCTTAGGGGAGATGCTGGCGTGGCGAGAAGGAGACCGGGGCCTTTTGGACGCCTCGCGGCGATGCGGCTTGGCCGGGGATCGGCGGTGATGATCTGCAGGAACGGGCGATCTCCTTCGGGAGGAGTGCTGGCTGGGCTGCATCACTCCTGGGACAGATGGGCTCGGCTCCGGCTGTCGCAAGGCTACTTGTTGCTGCTGCTGCATGCTTTTGACCGCCGCCAGCGACTGGACCTGGGTGGCCAGGGCAGCGAATCGATCTTCTTGAGGTGGCTGTGGAGCAGATGCAGGGGCGCCATTCTGCGGAGCAGAAGGCCCTGCCTCCTGGAGGTTCGGAGGCTCTGGGAAACAAGATACGAGAGCTGGGGGGCCTCCGCGGGCGGATCAGCCCCGCAGCGCTGCCTCCCAGCGCGACCGGCTGAAACTCCCTTCATTCGAGTTGTCACCATGGCTTTAAGGTCTCGAAGAAAGCCGCTGGTTCGAAGTCTCTCTTACACTCCCCCCTTCCTGGCGCGCCAATCTGATGACGCCAAGTCACCTTCTTCAAACGTCGGGGAAAACGGACGTCTCGCTCCGGGAAATCCTGCAAGAAAAGTCCCCGAGGACCGGTGGCACCGGTGGGGACCCTCCGACGATCAAGTCAGTGGCTTGGGTTCAGACAAAGAACCACCCCCGCGAAGAAGAAGCTGAGGCAGTTAGGGTTTTGAGCAGGGAGGAAGAAAGCTCAGAAAAAACCAGAATTGGATCCCACTTACAGCGTGAATGTGTGTCCTTTATACCTGTCTGAATGCACCGACTTGCAGCTTCGGAAGACCTTCGTGTATCGTCTTGATGGACGTGCTGGGCGCCGTTGCTAGAGGCGGCGAGTCGTACACCCTAGCTAGTAAGGCGTTATAGGCATGGCGCATGGCAGAGGCGTGCAATGCGCCAAACATCGTTATGAGGCATGGCCCTCCGTACCGGGGCACAATCACGGAGTACGAAATGGTACTACGGCAAGGCACAGCCATGGGGAGATCATGTGTGAGCACCGCGCATCGGCGGTCGTGTCGACCATGCACCCTGAGGCCAGTAGGGGCCCTGGGTTTAAGGGAACCCCGACCCCGAGGGGGTGCCGGAGTGGGGAAATGACGTCCACCCCGAGGCCGGTAGGGGCCCCGGGGTTAAGGTATGACCCCCCCCGACCCCGAGGGGGTGCCGGAATGGGGAAATGACGATGCACCCCGAGGCCGGTAGGGGCCCCGGGGTTAAGGTATGATGGCCCCACCCCCGACCCCGAGGGGGTGCCGGAATGGGGAAATGACGATGCACCCCGAGGCCGGTAGGGGCCCCGGGGTTAAGGTATGATTCCCCACCCCCGACCCCGAGGGGGTGCCGGAATGGGGAAATGACGATGCACCCCGAGGCCGGTAGGGGCCCCGGGGTTAAGGTATGATTCCCCACTCCCGACCCCGAGGGGGTGCCGGAATGGGGAAATGACGATGCACCCCGAGGCCGGTAGGGGCCCCGGGGTTAAGGTATGATTCCCCACCCCCGACCCCGAGGGGGTGCCGGAATGGGGAAATGACGATGCACCCCGAGGCCGGTAGGGGCCCCGGGGTTAAGGTATGATTCCCCACCCCCGACCCCGAGGGGGTGCCGGAGATGGGGAAATGACGATGCACCCCGAGGCCGGTAGGGGCCCCGGGGTTAAGGTATGATTCCCCACCCCCGACCCCGAGGGGGTGCCGGAATGGGGAAATGACGATGCACCCCGAGGCCGGTAGGGGCCCCGGGGTTAAGGTATGATTCCCCACTCCCGACCCCGAGGGGGTGCCGGAATGGGGAAATGAGGATGCACCCCGAGGCCGGTAGGGCCCCGGGGTTAAGGTATGATTCCCCCTCCCGACCCCGAGGGGGTGCCGGAATGGGGAAATGAGGATGCACCCCGAGGCCGGTAGGGGCCCCGGGGTTAAGGTATGATTCCCCACTCCCGACCCCGAGGGGGTGCCGGAATGGGGAAATGACGATGCACCCCGAGGCCGGTAGGGGCCCCGGGGTTAAGGTATGATTCCCCACTCCCGACCCCGAGGGGGTGCCGGAATGGGGATGCACCCCGAGGCCGGTAGGGGCCCCGGGGTTAAGGTATGATTCCCCACTCCCGACCCCGAGGGGGTGCCGGAATGGGGAAATGACGATGCACCCCGAGGCCGGTAGGGGCCCCGGGGTTAAGGTATGATTCCCCACCCGACCCCGAGGGGGTGCCGGGGATGGGGAAATGACGATGCACCCCGAGGCCGGTAGGGGCCCCGGGGTTAAGGTATGATGGCCCCACCCCCGACCCCGAGGGGGTGCCGGAGATGGGGAAATGACGATGCACCCCGAGGCCGGTAGGGGCCCCGGGGTTAAGGTATGATGGCCCCACCCCCGACCCCGAGGGGGTGCCGGAGATGGGGAAATGACGATGCACCCCGAGGCCGGTAGGGGCCCCGGGGTTAAGGTATGATGGCCCCACCCCCGACCCCGAGGGGGTGCCGGAGATGGGGAAATGACGATGCACCCGAGGCCGGTAGGGGCCCCGGGGTTAAGGTATGATGGCCCCACCCCCGACCCCGAGGGGGTGCCGGAGATGGGGAAATGACGATGCACCCCGAGGCCGGTAGGGGCCCCGGGGTTAAGGTATGATGGCCCCACCCCCGACCCCGAGGGGGTGCCGGAGATGGGAAATGACGATGCACCCCGAGGCCGGTANTGGGGAAATGACCGCACCCCGAGGCCGGTAGGGGCCCCGGGGTTAAGGAAATGATGACCCCACCCCGACCCCGAGGGGGTGCCGGAGGTGGGGAAATGACCGACCCCGAGGCCGGTAGGGGCCCCGGGGTTAAGGAAATGATGACCCCACCCCGACCCCGAGGGGGTGCCGGAGGTGACACCCCGACCCCGAGGGGGTGCCGGGGGTGGGGAAATGACCGCACCCCGAGGCCGGTAGGGGCCCCGGGGTTAAGAAATGATGACCCCACCCCGACCCCGAGGGGGTGCCGGAGGTGGGGAAATGACCGCACCCCGAGGCCGGTAGGGGCCCCGGGGTTAAGAAATGATGACCCCACCCCGACCCCGAGGGGGTGCCGGAGGTGGGGAAATGACCGTTCACCCCGAGGCCGGTAGGGGCCCCGGGGTTAAGGAAATGATGACCCCACCCCGACCCCGAGGGGGTGCCGGAGGTGGGGAAATGACCGTCACCCCGAGGCCGGTAGAGGCCCCGGGGTTAGGGTATGATTTCCCCGCTCCCGACCCCGAGGGGGTGCCGGGTGGGAAATGAGGATCGCCCCGGGGCCGGTAGAGGCCCCGGGGTTAAAGTATGATTTCCCCGCTCCCGACCCCGAGGGGGTGCCGGAGGTGGGGGAAACGATAGTGATCACCGTTGCCTTTGCTGACGGCGCTGGGATCAGTCATATCACCTCCCAGATTCCATGCAATCATGCAACGCTTCTTCTCTCCACTGTAGCAATACCCATGAAGTGGTTCTTGGTGCTTCCAGTGACAAGGACTTCCAAGGCAAAGAAAGGGCATTAGTATAAGCACTGATTGACGGATTATAAGCGAGAATGGTCTACCAAGCTCTTCATGATATATATATGTTGAATGATACATTACATTAGAGAGAAAGGAAGCGCGTCCTACATGTGGTTCGTGAGAGGCGTTGTTTTTGTTAGCTGACGAAGGAGTGGGTGGATGGCACGTGATTCCTGGGTCCAGATGGTGGGGGGAAATGGACGGTTGGTTAAGGATTTTAGGGGCAAGAGGGAGATTTTATTTATTTATTTTTTTGAAATCCTTTCTTGTGACTTTCGCTGATTCCAGTGGTCGACGCGTCTGACAACACCGAATCCCACATGTAAATACATCAAGGTGAATTCCAGTATTAGATAATAATGCAATATGATTGACATCTTTTTTTTTTTTTTTTACAAATCACAATTTACAACTAAACGTCCTTTTTTTTTTTGCAGCTTCCTTGCAAATTAAGGGTTATAATTTTGTTACGGTGGAAAAAAAAAAAAAGAAACTCTCAAATGAACTTTTGCTGGGGCTGATACTTAAGGTGGTGCAAGCTATGCTAGAGTTCCCAGTAGAAAATAATTCATAACTTTTTGTTTTTACGACATTCGAGGTGACCGCACCCCACCGGCTTCTGACTTCCAAGACGGCGTACCGGTCCGTTTCGTGGTTCACCACGTAAATACCTTCAGATTCGAAGGGTGCTTCTTAATTCGCGGAATTCTTCGCATCCGCCGTTCAAAGCGCAAGCGCCCAGTCTTAATGCAAACCTCCGCATCGCTGCCGCTCGAGCCCATCATCACCTCCGTCACCCTCCCCTGCGACGGCGGTCTCCAAGAATTATGAAACCCTAGCTCCGGATCAAGAACCGTAGAAGGCCTCGGAGCTTCGGCGCCGGCATGCCGATGGTGTAGAAATCGTCTTCAAAAACGAGCACGCGTCCGAAAGCGATTCGAAAGCAGAAACGGGCGGTCGACAATGGCGATCTAAAAGATTGGTTTGTCTAGGGTTACGATCTTAGTGAGGAGAAGAGGGCGGTATCGGGAGGGTGGGATGGGGAGCGGTGAAGTTACGGTGGGATTTTGGATCGGCCTTCTGCTCCGGTAAACGCTTTCACTCGATTCTTGATTTATTCTGGTGATCAAAAGCAATTTTCATTTTCTCATTGATTTCTTTTGGTGGGGTAAAGATTTTCTATATATGCATTAGAGGCTTTTCGCTTCCAATTATTCAGCACAAACACCATGGCATTGTTGTTCAAGATACATAGAATCATTGCACGGTATTCTCCCGACCCTATATCACCTTCTGTCTTGGACTAAAATAGTTTCATGATCAAACTTAATTACGAATTAAACATTTAAAAGACGTCAATGAGATAGTGCCTCGCTTCCCTAAAAATTTTATTGTGCTTCATCTAAGGTTCTCTTTTGTGAAACTCTAAGGATCCTAAACTTGATTTATGGAAACCTCTCTAGATCGGAAATTCCGTAAGTTATGTTTGTCAGGCTTAATATTACGATTTATCAAACAAGATTCATATTTTAGTTTTGTACAGTGTTAAGAGGTGCGAAACTTTTCTAGTCTAGGCTACGCGTTTACTAGCCTGTGATGTTCTAATGGTTGTTTATGATCTCCCTTTTCTTCAGGCCTGTAGCAATTATAAACCCTAAGATCCTAAACTTGATTTATGGAAACCCCCTTAGATTGGAAATTCCATCATTTATGTTTGTCAGACTTAAAATTATGATTTATGAAACAAGATACATATTTTAGTTTTAGATAGGGTTAAAACGCACGAACCTTTTCTGACTTGGACTACGTGTTTATGTGCCTGTGATGTTTTAATGGCTGTTTATGATCTCCCTTTTCCTCTGGCCCCTACCGATTATGAAGTCCTTCTTCACCTCATCGCATGCCTTTGCCATTGAACAATGTGATACTGTCAAGTGTTGCCATTTGTGTCCTGTATGCAAATAAGGCTAGGAGATGATAGATGTTTTTAGGTACAGTTTACACAAATAAGGTACATATCAAACATAAGCATGTCAAACGCATTCAAAGAAGGGCTCAACCATGTAGCATTATTTATTTTGGCAGAATCCCATAGGGGATATTTGAGGAGCTTCTTGTCAGATAACTGATAAGATTTTGAGGATGCCAGCCATGTGAAACATGTTTCAGGTTGGTCATCAATTTTGTTCTGGTGGGCCTGCATTTGACACCAGAACAAAAGCTTATTATGTGCCCAAAATTAGATTTGTGATCACTAGGAATGGGGGGAGTTTGAAGCCGTTAAATCTTAAAATATGCAGAATTTTTGGCACATTTTGAAGTGAGATAAATATTTATGACTAGTCTACGAGCTAATAACTATGATAAATATCAATAAATATCAATGCGGTGTGTGAACGAGTGGGCCCACAATACGGACAAAGTCGGTGCATGGAACCATTGTTCAACAGCTCGTTCCCGTAGGCTTGGGGAGAGTCGGAAGCCAAGGACCAAGGCTACGATAGTTCGACTGGAGATCGAGTAGGACGTGGCACGAGGGAATTGGTATTCGAGGACCAATACGATGTGCAAAGCGATACCATTGTGGATTCGGACTCCTTTGGTTATTTAATTGTTACCCTCACGGATACGGCGGGAGAGGAAACAATTTCAAATTTCTATGGAAATAATTATCAGCCTTTTAATTAGACCAAAAGTTCTTTCCATAGTATGCTACGGGTATTACAACCTTGTTACCATATAGCATAAGGCCCATATTCAAAACAATTTCAATTTCAAACTTACTATGAAAATAATTACCAGCCTTTTAATTAGGCCAAAATAATGGTTCTTTCCATTAAATGACATGGAACCGATTCTTTTTATTAGCCATGATCTCCATCAAAACTTTCAAATTTCTAGCAGAATGCTCAAGAGTTTTTCTTTCATTCAAAGGAAGCGCTCGCGAACATGAAAGAAGGAGAGATGTTTACATGCAATCCTTGTCTCAGTCTCAAGTGGCTTATCAAGAAAATCATCAATCGTGTAAGCATCCATTTAATATCTATTCTTCTATTTCAAATAAACTCTTCGATCTTCACCAATTGGAAGAGTAAAGGATTAGGTGGATGATGATCTTTTTTTCCTTTTTCTTTCTTTTTTTTTCTTTCTCTTTCAAATGGTAGATCAAGGGTAAGTGCTTGAAGGTTGCGCAAGTGCAACCACAGAAAAAAAAACTGGAATGTTCTAAAGAAACAGCTATAGAAGAGGCCAAAGAGGGAGAATGTGTGGCAGAGCCAGAGGAAAACGAATGGATGGCAAAGCCTGATCTTGGGGTTCTTATGAACTTGGTTCCTTTGCCGACTGAAGGCAACCGCATCAAAAAGTTACTTTTTAGGTACTCAACATTATTTCAATATTTCTCAAAAAAAAAATATGTTTACATTTGCACCACCAGCAGCCATGCTAACTATAAACCTATTGGCCTGTAGCATAGAAATAGGAAGACTGATAGCATTATTCGAAGCCAGTTACAGTAGTTAAATTTTGTGTCTTCCAGCGAGGAGTTGTTTGATGTTTGGGGAGTTGAGATGTGGTGGCGTGAAAACTGCGGCAATATTGTAGAGCTTTATAGCGTTATTCAAAGCTTTCCTTCTGACGATGAGGTAAGCGCTCACATTTCCACTAGTCCTTCTACCAAGATCATGACATTGTTTTTCCATTATGTTCTTTAAACTCCCATCCGTACGCCGTTCCAGAAGGCTTAACTTGGCCTGACCAAGTTGATCAGTGTTTCCTATGCTCACCGCTAGGTGAACATAAACTAACTGCACGTGGGTTGCGAGCGCTGGCCGCCAAGCCATCCGCTTTCCTCCTGAATCCCTCTCACCAGCCTCTAATCGGAGAAGAATCTCCTCCTCACGTTGAATCACCTCCACACCTCTCTTCCCCTCCTGCTCCCTTCCTTCTAGTCTCCAGTCTCCAACCCCATCACCCTCTTCCAACTTTAGCATTTACCTTCGGTAAAACAACTATTAACTAATCTTTTATTTCGTTACTGTCTCATTTTATATATCGTTCCTTCCAGCAAACTGCGAGCTCGATTTTCTCTTCTAGCCTTCTCTCTTCTTGTTTTTTAAATTTCAAACTCCATATTGACCAATGTTGCTGCTGAAATCTATCCTCCAACTCGGACGCGATCGAGCTTCAGAGTGGGCTCCCTCCTAGGTAAACCTGCAAAACAGTCATTACGCGAGAGACATTGAGGGTGCCCTCCACAGAAGACCCTCCGATGCTCAAGTCAGCGGAGATAAGCGATTAACAAATATGAGGAGAAGGCACTCGCTGAAGAGTCTCTCCAGGATGGCCTTTCGAGAGCTCTGAGCGGAGCGTTAACGGCGAGATGAAGAGTGAGCCAGTAAAATAAGTGCGCATACCTAGGAAGTCGAAAGATGATCGTATTTATAGAGGATCACCTGATTCCTTGGAGGCGTCGTGGGTCCGAAAGTTGTTAGGATTCGAATCCAGTTTGTTATGATGTCAGTAAGATTCGTATCTTGTAGGTTAGGGGATCGACGGCTGGGAGAGCTGATTGATGTCTTGAGATTCGGCGATTGTGTAGGCTCCAGGGCTCTAGGCTGCCCTCGGGTATGATTTTTGTTTGAAATCTTACGGATTTAAGCTCTCTCGCGTAGGATTTCGCAAAGGCGCTTGAGTGTCCGGGCCTGGTTGGGGCATAAGAATAACTCGAACCAGGACCGAGGTATAAGGATAACTTGGTTGGCGAGGCATGGTGAATAGCTCGGCTGGTAAGGCATGGTGAATAGCTCGGTTGGCGAGGCATGGTGAATAGCTCGGCTAGGATCGAGGTATGGTGGATAGCTCAGCTAAGACCGAGGTATGGTGGATAGCTTGGCTGGAAAGACATGACGAATAGCTCGGCTAGGACCAAGGTATGGTGGATGACTCATTTCTAGCGGACATCACACAGCGAGCGAGAGCCAGGATTCAGGGTTGATCCTAACCTCTTGCACAATTATTAACGCGATGGCGATTTCACCCCTCAACATATGCCCCCCACTTCCTAGTTCGAAGCGTAGGTTCGAACGTAGGGAGTATAGTTCCAGGTGGCAAGATCCGAGTGGAAGGGCCTAGATTTGACAACCTGCATAATGATGCCCTAATTAATGTTGCGCGGCCACTGTGCCTTTAGGGGAGCCGTCTCTTTGGGGCAATGGTTGGGGAAGCGCCACGTATCAAATTTTGATTTTCATGGCACTGGCAATGGCGGTTCCGGGTGCTTCAGTCAAGGCGCCTTATCTTCTCTTTGGGGCAGTTTCCTTTGGGGAAAAGCAAAGTCGTAACAGCGCCATTCCCATTCGTAGCGCTCCTTTGTTTCTTCTTGGAGAACCTTATTCCCCTATTTTCTTTGTAGCCTCGCGCGGCGTTTCTTTCGACCAACAGCATGGTGAGTCCTAGCGACATGGCTTCGAAGATTGTTGCTGAGGATTTGGGGAGAATACGCCAGAAATATGGCATTCCCTCGGATATCCTCCTATGACTGCTGGAGCCCGAGCATAGGGTCTTGCAAGAACTGGAGTGTGGGATCTTTCTTTATGAAGATAACCTGAAGGCAGGCCTCTGGTTCCCCCTGCATCCCCTAACGAAGGAGATCATGAGGTTTTACAACATCTGTCCGACAATGGTGGCTCCTAATAGCTGGCGCAGCATCATCGGGTTTATCTTGATGTGCAGCCGATTTGAGGTAACATCAACTCTTCCCCTGTTTCGTGCTTGCTATCATCTGATGTCGGGGAGGAACTCGGAGTGGTCCTATGTCGGACCTCGGAAATCATTCAAGATGATTATGGATAAGTCGTCATCCATAAAGGAGTGGAAGGTTCGATTCTTTATCGCCGAGAGGAACATCGGCTCTGACTTCCTGCGGGGATGGGGGAGCTTTGTCAGAGATGTGGAAATGCATCCAGCCTTGTCCGAACAGGAGAAGGAGGACCTAAAGGTCCTTTGTGATGGCCAAATGTTCTCGACTAATGACTTACTATCAGAGGAGGCTCTTTTCACTGTTGGGCTTAGCCCCGTCGATGTACATGGTAAGTCTTTTTCTTTTTTCCTTCCATTGATTTTACTCGAGCGAGTATATCTCGGTCTGATTATTCGCCCACTGCGCTTACAGCCAAGAAATCCGCACTGGCGGGCCGTATAAGGAAGGAGTTGGGCAAGCGCCCAAGAGGAACTTGTAGTGTGAAAAAGCGTAAGCCTGAGAAGAAGGTTCGTCTTTCTGAAGAGCACTCGCCGGAGGCTGGGCGAGTCAAGGTTAGCCCGTGCTCTTTACCATCAAAGAAAGAGGATGTGGGAGAGCCGGCAGTAAGAGAGGGGTTCCCTCAATCGAGGAAGAAGCGATAGCCATGTCGGAGGAGCAGAGAGCAGAGGAGGACTCTGGAAAGGTTGATGAGATCCCTTGTCCTTTGGTGGTGGAGATAGTGGACAGCCCGGACGAGGCCTCATGTGCTCATCCAACAGTGCCCTCTCCTGGGGATGAGTTATTGCCAGGCTCGGTAGAGATCGGTATCCTGGGGGTTCCTTCCCCGAGTGAGAAGATGTCTCTAGCCTCGGCAGGAGAACAGGAGGGAGCGATTGCTATTGCCAAGGTGATTGAGGAGGAAATCTCGACGAGGGGAGAGGACGAGATAAGAATCTTCCAGTTGAAGCTTCTCCCACTGAGGTTTTGGAAAAATTGGCACCTAGGCTGGCCAAGGTATCCGAGGAATCTTAGGCCAGAGTTTTGCTGAAGGAGGCCAGAAGGTTGAAAGCTTCTCAGCCTGAGGTCGCTCGGCCTAGTCCTTGAAACGGGCATCCCGGTAGTTTGGACCTAGCCATCGAGGTGGCGTTCGCTGCCCTGATGAGGTCGGCATTGTATTCGGATGCGGGTCCCTCGGCGAATGAATTTACGGACCTGGACCTCATCGACGCCGCATTTGGTCAGCAGAATGTGGCGAAGGATGTCCATCTTCTCCCTGGAATTGATAATTCCACCCTTATGGGGCTCGCTAGGTCTTACGCTTCTCGGGTAAGTCACTATTCCAGAGCAATGGGTGCCTTCTAGGTTGACTTGATTGCGCTTTCTTATCTGTGTTTCGTTTCACATGGTGCTTTGATTACTAGGGCACTATGTTGGTGCTTGAATCTGGTAGCAGGGGCCAATGCCCAGGCTAAGAAAGTCAGCACTAAGCTCAGATTGCGAGCAGAGGCGTCTGACAAACTTGAGCAGGTTCTGGATGCGCCAACGAGAACTTGGCGAGGGCGAGGGGACTGCATCAGGCCACCCTCGATGACGCATCCAAGTTGAGGCTTGAGGTTGAGGAGCTGTGCGGGCTCCGCACGAAGTATGATGAAGCATGCTTGGAGCTATCGCAGATCAAATCTAGGCATGCGGGAGAAATGGAGACTATTAAAACATAGTTTGACGAGAGTCGAGACATACTAAAGAAGGAAGCTATCGAGAGAGAAATCGCTTGAACAGAATGCTCAGTGAGACTGAGGAGAAGATCCGGCAGCTGCAACATTGTGTTATCGCCAGGGATGATAGGATCAAATGGCATCAAGAGAAAATAGCCAAGCTCGATGGTGAGCTCTCCTAGTCCAAGGAAGAGGCTAACAGTAGGTAGTCGAGGATCAATGACCTCAAGGAAAGGATCGAGCTGGTTAAGGCCAACAAGCTGAGGGCCTTCAGCGAGGTTGAGGAATTGACCAGGAGATTAGCTCGGCAGGAGGAAGAGGTACAATGTCATCTCTTTAACTTCCCCTATTATTTTATTACTGCACCGGCTAACTCTGTGCTGACAGATGGAGAAGACAAGACTTGAGGGCCAAGGTCAATTAGAAGGCGTGCAAGGAGAACTGGCATCAAGTCATTGGAGGAGCTCGGAGCTTGAAGGGCGGGTCGCTAAGGCTAAAGGGCAGCTTGCCCTACTTCGGGGCTTATTTGCCTATAAATTGGGGAGAACGGGCAGTGTTAGGCTATCTCTCAGGACTTTGTTCTCCTAAGGAAGTTCTCATGATGTCTATGTATCTGAGGTTGAGAGTGGAGGACTGAGTTCTCCTTTTACGAGTAGTCAGGTCAGATGCCGAAACATCATTATTAACCGAAGCTGACTGAAGCAGTCCGGCCGAGCTATTTACTTATTTTTATTTCTTGTGCCATGATGCACTTGTAACGCCTCTTAGGAGGTTGTAACTCTTTTCATTGATGAAGAAATAAAGAAAGTTTTATTCTTTCTTCTTTTAGCATCTGCTTCTTTTTCGATGTGATTGTGCTTGAGAGTTACTGCTCCCATATCATGCTTTTGGCGTCATAGCATATTTCGGCAGCGTTTTTGCTACCTTGTTTTTGCTAAGACCAATGTTTGGTCCTCAGCGGAGGAAAACATTTATCCCTGTTTGGGTCAGAGGTAGACCTGGGCGGTCCTGTGGACTCATGCGGTAAGCATGATCTCGTTTGCATAACGAAGCTGGTATGTCTTTACTGTTGAGTGGAAGAAAGTTGCTTACTTCTGCCGAAGTATCATAGGGCGCTCGAGCGATGTCAAGGTATTTGGGAGACTGCCCAATCAAGCCGAAGTCTCAGGGTCGTGTTCCTTGTTTCGGCTGAGACTTCGAATAGTATGGCACGAGGCATCAGGGAATATATCGCTCGGCTTAGCCGAGGTATCCGATAATGTACTGCTCGGTTTGGCCGATACTTCATAAGGAACATATTTTACTTGGCCCTACCAAGGTGCCGAGGGTTTTTGATATTTTACTTGGCCCTTACTACAACTTTAGATTCAAGCGCTGACGGCCAAAGAGGATGGGAGCTATGCGAGCGATGGAAGGGCTCCTGAAGCCTGTAAATCGGCCACTCTCAAAGAGGGCGAGCCATGTTGCTCCATTGTTGGCCGCTGATGTCTTTTTCCTCTTCTTCGCGTTTTTTCGAGGATGCCTAATTCGAGAAAGTCTGGCAGACTTTTGAGGACATTCAATAAAAAGGGGGTCTGGCAGACTTTCGAGAACATTTACTTCGAAAGGGTCCGGCAGATCGAAGGGAGTCTAGTCCCAAGAAGGGAGCTTCTTGAGCGCCTCAATGTTATTAATGATCCTCTTCAACGAGGGCGGAACTCTTCGTTTCCCGCAAGCGCCCACTGAGGTGGTGACGAGCGGTGAGTTTTCGCGAGTTGAAATTAATGGCCCGGGCGATCGAAATACTTGCCAGTAGTAGTTTAAATACAGATGGGGGATGCCATCATTAATCACATCTCCTGTTGGCCTTCCTAAACTCAGGATAGTGGGATGGCTTCTGAGGATGGAGGGAGATCTGCTAGAGCGCCAGGTAGCGGCGGTGTGGCCATGGGGGGCGCCATAGGGGCTGCACTACGGTGACCTTCGACGGGGAGGTCTTGGCGTCACTGTTCGTAGACCGCGAACACTTACAGAGGGCGGCTGAGCAAAATTTTGCTGTTTCTACAAGAGAAATCGAGCTCCTTCATCGGGCCAATAGCCAACTGGAGGGGCAAGTAGCATCCCTCCAACGACAGATTGCCAAGTCAGCTTAGCGGTGTGGGGGGAGCTCAACAATGCCCGGAGAAGACGATAACCCCAGTGAGGGCTCTTGTACCTTTTTTTCTTTCCTTTCTTGTTGTCCTTTTTGTAATTGTTAGAAATTATTGAAACATAATTGCCCCAACTTTATTGATTTTGATGATTCCCAAAAGCCATGAGTATCTTAAGAAAACAATATTTATTTATCAAAACCTTGAGCTTATTCAAATTGAATGGAATGAACTTTCAATGGTTATATCAAATGAATATTGAACCGTTAGAAATAGAAGTTTCAAGTTGTATGCTCAAAGGAATTCTAAAAGGAATCTTACACTTTATATTTCAATCGATGAATTCTTGGAACATGTCTTGAATCCATGTTAAACATCATATTTAATGTATTCAAGTCAAATTTATATTTTAAATTTAATTGGGACAAGTTTTAAAGTCAATCAGAACATTTTTCTGATTTTTGTATCGGTCCCGAGCCGACTCATGAGTTTCCGAGTCGACTCCCCACTTTGCCTGAGTTTCTCGAGTCGACCCTTGGTTTTCAAGAGTCGACCCCTGAATTCTTGCGAGCCGACTCCTGTCTGTGCGAGTCGACTCCGCTCAAACAACAGAACCCATGTTTTTTGAGCACTTCTCGAGTCGACTCCCGTTTTCCTCGAGTCGACTCCCGACTTTCAGGAGCCGACACCTATGTTTTCGCGAGTCGACCCCTCAATGGTTAAAATGTTTCTATTTTTGGTAATCGACCTCGAGCCGACTCCCTCAGAGCTCGAGTCAACTCCGCAAATTCTGGGCGCGATTTTTACGGATAACACATCAGCCCCAACGGTAAGATTTTTGAATAACGGCTATTTTTCCCTGTCTCTAACGGATATATTTTTGCAGATTCTATAAATAGAGGAGTTCTTTTCAAATCAAATGAACCCAGAGAAAATCAAAAAGAGAGAAAAGAATATCATTTGAAAAGAGGAAAAAACAGAGCTTAGTGGAAAAATCTTTTAGCTCAAAGAGGAGTGTTTCAAAAGAAGTGAAATCCAAGTGGAAGATTCGTCTACTCCTTCTCATCATTCCACAAAAGCCAGAAGAAATCCAAGTGCGTTTCAAAGGTCAAATCTGCGGATTTTCAAAAGAGGGAAAAGTTTCATCTCAACTCCAAAAGTCCTCAACCGTCAAGAATCTAGCTGAGGCGTGATTCAACACTTCTAGAGGAGTTGAAGAGAAGAAGGGAGAAAGCCCAAGCATCTACCATCGGCAAATTATCAGGCTTTTCTAACCTTATATCATTTTGTACTTAATTTGTATATCTGCTCAAGGGGAGCACATTATTGTTTAAACACTATTTATTATTTGTTTGCTGATTCAATCAGTGGATTGAATTAGTGGAGGTTGGTATACCTCGTTGCAAGCCGGAGCGCTTGTGTTGGGTTAGTTGTGAGCCTAGAAAAACAACTTGTAGGGTTTGTGCTGGTAAGCCCGAGTTAAAACCAGCTGGGTTCGTTGTGCGCCGTGAAAACAACAAGTTTGAGTTGTGAGCTTGTAAAACAACTCGACTGTAATCTAGAGAGATTATAGTGTGGACCCAAGTGAATCTTGGGAGTGGACGTAGGTGCTGGTTGCGCCGAACCACTATAAAATTGCTTTGTGTTTGCCGTGCCTTATTTTCTCTATCTTTATCTCTCTTTATTAACTGCTGGTTCATTGCTTATTAGTTGATCTCACTTGCACATCTTGCTAACTAATCATTTAATAGTCAAAAAGTCTTAAATTTTTAAGAACCCAATTCACCCCCCCCTCTTGGGTTGCCATCTGGGCCAACAGTAATGATGAATGAAAAAAGGAATTTTTGCAACTTTTGTGTCTGCTGCTATCTTCAAAATGTTTATTTTCATCGCTCGGTCTTGGCCAAGGTTTTTAAGAGATGCACTTTGGCTTTGGCCAAGGCTTTCAATAAGCAATGCACTTCGGCTTTGGATGAGGCTTTTAAAAAGTAACGTACTTCGGCTTTGGCCGAAGCTTTAATAAGCAACGCACTTTGGCGTTGGCCGAGGCTTTTATACTTCGGCGCCGGCCGAGGCTTATAAGCTGCCCGAATTCGGTCGAAGTTTTCTTCGCCCTTTGGTTCGGCCGGGGCTTGTAAGCTGCCCGAATCCGGCCGAAGTTTTCTTTGCCCTTCGGTCCGGTCGGGGCTTGTAAGCTGCCCGAATCCGGTCAAAGTTTTCTTTGCCCTTCGGTCCGATCGGGGCTTGTAAGCTGCCCAAATCCGGCCGAAGTTTTCTTCTTCCTTCCGTCCGATCGGGGCTTGTAAGCTGCCCGAATTTGGCCAAAGTTTTCTTCATCACTTGGTCCAGCCGGGGCTTGTAAGCTGCCCGAATCTGGCCAAAGTTTTCTTCTCCCTTCGGTCCGGCCAGGGCTTGTAAGATGCCCGAATCCGACCGAAGGCTTGGAGATCACTTGGTCCCCAGTCGTACTGGGGTGCTTGTACATACCAAGTCTTTGTTGAGTAGGGCTCGGCCCAGCCGAGGTTCGGAGATTTCCTATTTAAAGGGATAGCTCAGTTGTGCCGAGAATCGGTAAGTGGCGTCTATTCTTCATTATGACTTTTGGAGGAGTAATCATGGTGACCATGCCATGAATCATAGAAGCAATATGCCGACACAAATTAATGGGGCGAGTCTATAGAAAGCGTACTCTAACTGATGATATATGCGGAGGTTGTCTGAATTCCACATCCGAGGAATAGATTTTCGCTCAGATCCTGGAGCTTGTAGGTGCCAGGTCCTATGACTTCCATCACTTGATAGGAGGTTTCCCAGTTGAAGACAGCTTTTCTTGTTCTAATGGTTTGGAGACGGATGCTTTCCGGAGGACGAGATCACTGGGTGCGAAGGATTTTTCTTTGACTCTAGAGGCGTGGTAGCGAGCCACTCTCTGCTGATATGCGGCTACCATGATTCGAGCTTTCTCTCTGATTTCTTCCACCAGGTCGAGATTGGTGTGGAGCTGCTCGTCGTTAGCCTCCTTCGAGTAGTTCTCCACCCGCGGGGAAGGGAGTCCTATCTCCATGGGGATGACGACTTCTGTGCCGAAGGCCATCCGAAATGGGGTCTTGCCAGTGGGGATTCTCTGGGTGGTATGGTAGGCCCATAAGACATGGTAAAGTTCATCTGCCCATCTGCCTCGAACTCTGGCAAGCCGAGCCTTGATCCCTTGAAGCAGGGTCTGGTTAGTTACCTCGGCTCTCCATTGGCTTGTGGATGCCCTACCGATGTAAGGCGGTGGCAGATCCCATGCTCCTCACAGAAATCTTGAAACTTTGAGTTATCAATTTGCTTGCCATTGTCGGTTATGATGTATGCGGAGGCCAAAGAGATAAATATGGATCTTCATACGAAGTCCCTGGCCCGAGCTTCAGTTATCTGGGCAATTGCCTTGGCCCCCACCCACTTGGTGAAGTAGTCGATGGCGACAAACAAAAACTTTCTCTGTCCAGTTGCGAGGGGAAAAGGGCCAAGGATGTCCATAGCCCACTTTGCAAAGGGCCATACGGAGGAAATAGGGACCAAACTGGCAGAGGGGAGCCTTTGGATATTAGAATGCCTCTGACAAGGATCGCAAGCTCGGACGAGATCGTCGGCATCCTTTTGCATGGTGGGCCAATAATACCCCTGGCGCAGCACCTTGTGGCATAAGGATTGGCTCCCCAGATGGTTGCCGCAAATTCCCTCATGTACCTCTCAGAGAGCATAATCAGCTTTGGATGGGCGAAGGCACTTGAGTAGCGGCATGGAGAAGGATTGCTTATATAGCTAGTCATCGATCAGCACATAGTGGGTGGCTTGCAATTTCAGCTTCCTTGCTTCCTTTCGGTCGGCTGGGAGCGACCCTTCTTTAAGATACTTTAATATGGGTCGAACCAGGATGGTTCGGCCTCGACTGCATAACTCGGTCAGCTTCCGCGATGCTAGGCTTTCTAGAATCTCCAGGGGAAACTTCCGTTCGGAATCCATTGATTCCATAGTTGCTAGCCGAGACATAGATCGGCGCATACATTCTCGGATCTTGGGACCTGTATGATTTCAATTTAGAGAAGTGGGAAAGTAAGTCCCGCACCTGTTGGAGATACTAAATCATGTTTGGCTTCCGGGCCTCGGACTCATCCCGCACGTGACCGGCTACCAATTGAGAGTCAGTAAAGGTATTCAGCTTTTTCACTTTAAAGTCACGGGTGATTCGGAGTCCAGCGAGCAGAGCTTCATATTCGGCTTTATTATTGGAGGCTGGAAAGGAGAATCAAACGCCGTACTCGAAGGTCACCCCCTCTGGGCTGGTGAGGATTAAGCCAGCGCTGGAGCCATTGGCATTAGACGATCTATCAACGTGGAGCAGCCACAGGGCATTTGATCTCGGATGCTCAGAGGAGTCTGGAGTGGAGCCATCCTCCGGGATGGTACATTCGAGAGGAAATCAGCTAGAACCTGGGCTTTGATGGCCATGCGAGGTTGGTATCGGATGCCATGCTCGCTTAGCTCGATGACCCATTTAGCCATTCTCCTTGATGGTTGGTCGGTCAGGACCGTCACAGAATGTGCATGGAAATACGGCCGCAACCTTCGAACCGACGTTACCCGGGCCAATACCAACTTCTCGATCCGGGAGTATCTTGTCACGGCGTCTCGGAGCAGTTTGCTGACATAATAGATCAGCTTTTGGGTCTTGTTCTCTTCTCTGACCAACACCGAGCAAACTGCGCCTTCTGAAACTTCTAAGTACAGGAACAACATTTCCCCCGAATTCGAATTGCTGAGGAGGGGTGGAGAGCCGAGATATCTCTTGAGGTCCTCGAACGATTTTTGACACTTGAGAGACCATTGGAAATTCTTGGCTGATCGGAGAGCTTTAAAGAAAGGAAGGCATCTCTCGGCCGACCGAGCCACGAAGCGGTTGAGGGCCGTGATCCTTCCAGTCAAGCGCTGGACCTCTTTGATAGATGCTGGGGGTGCCATTTGCCGAAAGGCTTGAATCTTCTGCGGATTGGCCTCAATGCCCCACTGAGAAACCATGAAACCCAGAAACTTTCCAGAATTGACGTCGAAGGTGCACTTAGTTGGGTTGAGCTTCATCTGATATTTTCGGAGTGTCATGAAGCTCTCAGAGAGATCCTCAATTTGTTGGGATGCTTCTTTGCTTTTGACCAGCATGTCATCAACATATACCTCCATGTTTCGACCAATTTGCTCCTTGAAGACTTTGTTAACTAGCCTTTGGTAAGTAGTACCTGCATTTTTCAGACCAAAAGGCATGACACGGTAACAATAAGTACCTCGTCGATTATGAAGAAGGTCTTTTTTTCATCCTCGGGCACCATTCGGATTTGGTTGTAGCCCGAATATGCATCCATGAAGGTCAGCATCTGATGACTTGAAGTAGCATCTATGAGCTGGTCGATTCGAGGGAGAGGGAAGTTGTCCTTTGGGCATGCTTTATTGAGGTCGGCCTGTTTGGGTCAGAGGTAGACCTGGGCGGTCCTGTGGACTCATGCGGTAAGCATGATCTCGTTTGTAGAACAATGCAGGTATGTCTTTACTGTTGAGTGGAAGGAAGTTGCTTACTTCTGCCGAAGTATCATAGGGTGCTTGAGCGATGTCGAGGTATTTGGGAGACTGCCCAATCAAGCCGAAGTCTCAGGGTCGTGTTCCTTGATTTGGATGAGACTTCGAATAGTATGGTGCGAGGCATCAGGGAATATATCGCTCGGCTTAGCCGAGGTATCCGATAATGTACTGCTCGGTTCGGCCGAGACTTTATAAGGAACATATTTTACTTGGCCCTGCCAAGGTGCGGAGATCACTTGGCATTGCCGAGGGTTTTTGATATTTTACTTGGCCCTTACTTCAACTGTAGATTCAGGCGCTGACGGCCAAAGAGG
Organism: Calamus simplicifolius; assembly: GCA_900491605.1. NCBI lineage: Eukaryota > Viridiplantae > Streptophyta > Magnoliopsida > Arecales > Arecaceae > Calamus > Calamus simplicifolius. Next base: position 68,162 of record UESW01001421.1, on the reverse strand, counting down.
ATGGGGGCTACGTGAACGATGGAGGAGGCTCCCGAAGCCTGTAAATCGGCCACTCTCAAAGAGGGTGAGCCATGTTGCTCCAGTGTTGGTCGCTGATGCACTTTTTCCTCTTCTCTGTGTTTTTTCGAGGATGCCTAATTCGAGGAAGTCTAGCAGACTTTCGAGGACATTCAATAAAAAGGGAGTCTGGTAGACTTTCGATAACATTTACTTCGAAAGGGTCCGGCAGATCGGAGGGAGTCTAGTCCCAAGAAGGGAGCTTCTTGAGCGTCTCAATGTTATTAATGATACTCTTCGACGAGGGGCGGAACTCTTCATTTCCCTCAAGCGCCTTTGCGGAATCCCATGGGAGAGCTTAAATCCGTAAGATTCCAAACAGAAATCACACCCGAGGGTAGCCTAGAGCCCTGGAGCCTACACAATCGCCGAATCTCAAGACATCAACCAGCTCTCCCAGCCGTCGATCCTCTAACCAACAAGATACGAATCTTACTGACATCATAACAAACTTGATTCGAATCCTAATGACTTTCGGACCCACGATGCCTCTAAGGAATCAAGTGATCCTCTATAAATATGACCCTCTTCCGACTTTCCAGGTATGCGCACTTGTTTTACTGGCTCACTCTTCATCTCGCCATTAACGCTCCGCTCGGAGCTCTCGAAAGGCCACCCTAGAGAGACTCTTCAGCGAGTGCCTTCTCCTCATATTTATTGATCACTGATCTTCGCTGACTTGAGCATCGAAGGGTCTTCTGCGGAGGGCCACTCGCGTGAGGATTATTTTGCAGGTCCGCCCAGGAGGGAGCCCACTCTGAAGCTCGATCGCGCCCGAGTCAGAGGACAGATTTTAGCAGCAATAACCAATATTTATTGATTTATTTCTATTTGGTTTTGTCTCGAGCAGAGCAGACCATTGTGCCCCATGGTGATTTTAAGGTTGATTCCTCTCTGATCCAGGAAAAAATTAATTTCCTTGAAGGGCGGTGCTCGGATTCCGTTATCACTGGGAGAGCTCCCCACGGAGATCTATCTCTACTCTATCCACTAGCAGCGAGGCTCACGGTGGCCCGCCTCGGGAGGGACGCGGACAAGCAGGCATTGCCGTCGCAGAGGCTGGTGGAGCTGAGAGGGGAGGCGGATCAGGTGGAGGAGTGCCTGAGCGCCGCCATGTTGGCGGTGGATATGAACTACATCGGGACCGTCAACTTGAGGGTCAAGTGCACGGAGACTGTCCTCCATGAGGAGGGGCCCGATGAGGTGAAGATCGAGTACTAGGAGTTCAAGACCGATGTCACGGCATTGTTCGCCGCTGCTCACTCTGGTCATGCCGCCGTTGCCTGCAAACTCCTGGTAGCATCCTTTTCCTTCTCCCTTCCTTTCCTTTCTTTTTTCCCTATGCCATACGATGGTGGGAATTTGGCTGGTTTGAACTCGTGCGAGAACGCTCCATTTTGGTATGCCTTTTTGGTCCTTTCTTTGCATTTTCTTTTTCCTTTTGCCATGCCCATGAACTAGGAACGCGGGATGTGGGATTGGCTGCAAGAAAATTTGCTACTTTTGGTTTAAAACTCCCATGAGGTTATATTTGTTTCAGCATTTTTCTTAGAACAATTGGCTTACATATTATGCATAGAGTAACTGATATTTTGGCACATCTTGTGTCATTATTTTCAATATCATTGGAATTAATTGACAGCTATGAATGTTGGATAAAAACTACAAGCTTACAACAAACTAGTTGAGGTGAGACTAGCAAATCTTCAATTGCAATGCGTTAAGAGAGGTCAAGCATAGCTAATTATCTAATTGCACCTAGAAAAGTTTTGAAAATTTTCAAGGCATCTTTGTGAATGTAAATTGCACAATGATGTACAATTGATTGGTGAGATAGAGCGAATGCTGAATCTTGATTATGGATGAAGAATAAAAAAGATGCAAATTGAAGATTTATGGGAACAATGCTTACCATGAAATGCAATGAAAGCTTTTTATGTGGATCGTGCATACAATATTGTATAAATCGTTATTTTTAAATTGAAAAAGGGGTGTGCAGATTAATGAGCATGAGAGATGATGGGATGATCTTGCCTTAGGTAATGACAAAAAGGTAGGCATTATTAAAAGTGAAAATATTAGCAAAATTTCTTAATCGAACCAAAAGATCTTAAACTGATGCAGAACCATTCAAATATATAACCTTGTATGGAGCACACAAGCAAGCTTGTTAAGATAGGTTTAAGTATGTCGAAGTCCACCTAGGGAAAGCTGAATATAAGTTATTTTTCCTTGATGCTGAAGCAACACTCTGATTGTATGATCCAAATAGCCCACATTTTTCTCCTTTTTCCTTTGCTATGAGAAGCACTATCACTTTTCATGCACCACCATTGTTACATGCGGGCTTGAATTCAATCAAATAACATTATTTTCTATGCTTGAATTTGCTGCCTTCCACTTTATATTTCATTCATAAATTAAATAGCATGCAGTGGGATCAGTATATTTTATGCTTCCAATAAGATGTTTAGCACCTCTTGTCAACATGGATTGGAAGTGCTGGTCGGCATGCATCATATAACACTATATGTCATTCCAATGCTTTTGTGGCAACATGGTAGTCGCATGGCACTTGCTGCATCCTAGTGTGTAGCAAGTAGGTCAGCTAACTGCACATGTTGAATATGCTAGCTGACCCTTCCTATGTGTTTCATATTTTTCTGGTCTCTTTCCTTTTATTCTAAGCAACTCTTTTCACTGTCTCCCCCCATTTGTGAATTCTAAGTGCGGCTAGATATGATTCCAAGTGACAATATGTGACAAAAAGTTAATAGAATTCAGGATTTAACAACTTAGAACCCAAATTGCGTGTCTACAATGCTCAGATAAGGAAACAAAAAGTTCTCTAGATGAAAATTGTAAATAGTTATTTTTAGCAAGAAAAGATGGCAGATGTATGATCTCGAACCTTACAATTGATATTTTCAAACATGGTTACGAGAAATGTCCTTAAATTTTAGGGATTCTTCATTGCTATTTTCTAAGCATACCCAGAAGCCGTGGCAACCATTTGTACAGGCCAGAAAGCCACTTGACTACAAAAATCTCATGTGACATCTTAAAAGCTGAGCATGTAAAATACATATGAGAAATTAGGACCACAAAACATACTTGCTTAATCAATTTTCTTCAGCTTGAAGATAACATGGTAGCAATTAAATGCTCCCTTTACCTTTTCTACAACTAGAATGTGCCGTTAGGCTGGTTGTCCTGTTATGATCTTTTGTCTAAACTCTTTCTTCGCTTGCAGTCAGCTGGAGCTGATGTTAATCAGGAGCTATTTCGGGCCTATGCAACAACTGCTGCTGCTCGTGAAGGTCATTGTGGTATTTTGGACATGCTTTTGAAAGCTGGGGCATCCCAAAAGCTTGTGATGATGCTTTGTTGGAGGCTAGTCTTTGTGGTGAGGCTACAGCAGTCCAACTATTAATCTGCTCAGATATGGCAAGGCTAGATGCTGCAGCACATGCACTTGTAAGCGCATGCTGCAGAAGCTTCATTGACGTAATTGCTACATTAATCAAGGTGCACAAAGGTTTCTTAATTTTTCTCGACAAAGTTGCTTCTTCTATCTTTCAGTTATCTTATCTGTGGGCCGAAGTTTTGACAAGTACCTAGTTTTTATTCTTCAGAATGGGGTGGACATAAATTGCATGGACATGGTCCTGTTACAGTCAATTAAGCCTATACTGCATGCAAATGTTGATTGCACACCTTTGGTGGCTTCTATTTTCAGCCGACAAGTTTATATTATGAAATTTTTTCTAGAGGTAATGTTCTACCTTCTTTGTAGACTTTTATGGTCAACCTTTGTATTGTTCCCATGAAATGTCTTTGAGGTGAAGTGCCACTTGAAACTGGGGATGGATTTTACTTAATCATGCATTATTTCCTCTTCTTGGGTCGCAATTTCATGAGCTATTTCTTGTTTGTAAATTTTTTCTGGAAAAGCTCATCTTTGAGACAACTTGATTAGAAAGGAAGGAGGATGAAATTACATAATATTATTGAATAATTTCTTTTTCATTGCTGCTTCTGCTCAATTTGAAAGTATTAAAAACTTTTTCATTGTTCTGCTTTTGCGAACTAGTAAGCATTTTCTTTTGACAGCTGCTGTTACCTTGTGTGCCAACTTATATTACAAGTTATGAGAAACAATTACGTATGCCATCTACTTGCTCTCTGCAACCTCCTCCTTAGGCTTTTAAATGTATCAAGTTATTTTCATGAAGAAATTTATCAACTTTACTGCAGCCTTGCTGTTATTTAGAATGCGATGCGCATACAAGATTCTATCATTGTGTATTTTATACAGAAATTGACTTAGGTTGTATATCAGAGAATTAGTAGACACAATAAGCACAAAATTTTTTTAACATAGATATTGTCTTAAACTCCATTCAGGACCTGCAAACAATTAGAATGCGATGCTCAAGAAAATGTTATCCTTTAGATTTCTATTTTTTGTTCCCTTTTCTTTTCCATTTATAATGTTAGTGATAGGTGCATGTCATTCTCTGTGTATTCATCAACAAGAATCTGAATGCAGGCTGGTGCTAAGACAGACTGTCTAGTTCGTGTGGGTGCATGGTCCTAGGACCCTATATCTGGTGAAGAACTGAGGGTTGGTGTGTGCTTTGGGGAGACCTATAATGCAACATGGTGTGCAGTTGAATACTATGAAGCTAATGGCAAAATTCTCAAGCTGTTGCTTCAACATGAGCCATATTTGCTAGAGAATCCACATCTCAATAGAACTCTACTCTGTCGTGCCATCCTATGCCAGAATTTCAACTCCGTACATGTGCTCCTTGATGCTGGTGCAAATTCCAAGTTCCCGATAAAAACAAAAGGTGGATATGAATCACGACCAATCCATCTAGCTGCTAGACTTGGCTGTGTTTTCATTCTTAGATGATTAATCTCAACTGGATGTGATATCAATGCAAGGACTTCGGCTGGCGAGACTCCTCTAATGATCTCTGCAAAGGCTGATCATGCTGATTGTTTTTTAGAGTTACTTATAGCTGGGGCAGACTTAGGGTTGGTCAGCAATTCAGGCGATACTGCTGCCCAATTGGCAAAGAGAAGTGTGTTTGCATCTTCCATCATGAATATCTTTTCTCGGGCTTTAAATGCTGGTGCAAGACTTTGTTCAACAGATCTCAGTGTCTTCTCTCCATTACATTTTGTTGCTGGAAATGAAAGCATCGAACCACTACAGATGATTTTGTGTTCCTCCACTACGGATCTAAACAAACTGGATGGGTCTAGGCTCACTCCCATCATGGTTGCAGCAAAGGCTGGACATGCTGATGCTTTTCGTCTTTTAGTAATGGCTGGAGCTGACATTGCAGTAAGAACTCCTGATGGTGAGACTGTGATGTCTATCTTGCAGCATGAAAATTCTGCTATTAAGGACTGCTTTGAACAAATCTTGCTCAGAGCAGTGCTGGCTAATGTAATAACTGATCATCAATCATTCAGAGCTCTCCATTATGCATCTTGGAAGGGGGACTCATCGTCATTAATCCAACTCTTAAAAATGGGATATAGCATCAACTCCTTGGATGAATAGGGTATTCACCACTCATGCTCGCTGCTATTGAAGGCCACTCTGATGCATGAAAAGTTTTACTGTTACAAGGTGATGCAGATTGCAGTCTCATCAATCATGTGGGAGAGACAGCTTTATCTTTGGCAAAGAAAAGCAGCAGGTCAAACAAAGTGACAGAGGGCGTGCTGCTTGATCATCTGGCTAGGTCTCATGTGCTTATTGGCGAGGAGCTCTGCAAGCATACACGGGAAGGTAGAGGATCTCCCCACATGAAGACTATACGGATGCTTAAATCTGGGGTGTTGACTCGGGGCAAGTCAACCAGGAGGAATGTAGAGTGTAAGGAGGCAACTGCTAGGCCTAGCTTAAACTTTTTGATGATTCGAAGGATGGAAGACGAGAATGGTAAATTGGTGATTAGAGTGGTTACAGTAACTAGTAGAGAGATCCATTTTGAGGCCAGCCATGCTTCTAGTTTGGAGCTCTTGGTTCATGGTATTAATCTCATTGCAAAGAAGGCTGCTTCCTCAGAGGCTTGATGACAGAATCGGAATCCTTCTAGAGAAGGATTCCTTTTAAGCAACTTTAGTAAATACTTGATTGATCCTCTCCTTTACTAAAGTTTTTTAAAAGGATAGGATCAATCAAGTATTTACTACAGTTGTTTAAAAGGAATCCTACTCCAAAAGGATTCTCATTCTGTCATCAAGCCCCTAAGGAAGTAGCCTTCTTTGAAATGAGATTAATACCACGAACCCAGAGCTTAAAAGGAGAGGATCAATCAAGTATTTACTAAAGTTTCTTAAAAGGAATCCTTCAAAAGGAATCTTTCTCTAAAAGGATTCCCATTCTGTCATCAAGCCCCTGAGGAAGCAGCCTTCTTTGCAATGAGATTAATACCACGAACCCAGAGCTCCAAACCAGAAGAATGGCTGGCCTCAAAATGGATCTCTCTACCAGTTATTGTAACCACTCTAAAGATCACCAATTTCCATCCTCATATTCCATCCTTCGATTCATCAAAAAGTTTAAGCCAGGCCTAGCTGTTGCCTCCTTACACTCTACATTCCTCCTGGTTGACTTGCCCCAAGTCAACACCCCAGATTTAAGCATCCGGACAGTCTTCATGGGGAGATCCTCTACCTTCCCGTGTATGCTTGCAGAGCTCCTCGCCAGCAAGCACATGAGATCGAGCAGATGATCAAGCAGCATGCCCTCTGTCACTTTGTTTGACCTGCTGCTTGCCAAAGATAAAGCTGTCTGTTGACCCAATTATTAATTTTGATGATTAATAAAAGACATGAGTATATTCATTTGGTTTCTAATTGATTTAACAAGTGTTTCAGGGATTTAAAATGTTTGATCAATCAAAAGGACAAAGAAATATGTTTTGAATCAATGTTTTAAAAAGAAATTTTAAAGTTTAGAGCCTGGAGTCAACACCCAAATGGTAAGGAGCCGACCCTAAGGCATATCAGAAAGTTTCTGGGATTTTGTCCGAAGTTGACACCCAAGGTTTGGAGCCGACTCCAACCTGAGATACAGAGAAGTGCATTTTCAGTTTCTGGAGCCAACACCTAGAATTCGGATGCCGACACCCAAGATTTCGGGAGCCGACACATGAGTTTCTGGAGCCGACTCTAACCTGAGAATAGAGAGCATATTTATGAACCATTCTGGAGCCACACTTACAGTTTTCCGGAGCCGACTCCCAAAGCGACGAGCCAACACTTACCTTTTTTGAAGCCGACTCCCCAACAACTTTTTCTTTACTATTTTTGAACACCCGACTTAGAGCCGACACCTGAAAAGTTGGAGCCGACTCCAATCTGTCAGGAATAGATTTTTTATCTGTCAAACATACTTCAACGGTAAGATTTCTTTTCACCTAACCTCTAACGGCTATTTTCTTCGTGTGCAAAGAATCCAAACATCTCCAACGGCTATATTTCCCACCTAAAAACTGGATTGAGAGTTCTATAAAAAGGAAGAAATCCGGTTAAAATATATATAGAAAAATAAAAAGAAAAAAAAAAAAAGGGAGAAATTTTTAAAGAGAAATCTTCGAATCCACATCTATCTTCTGAAGAGAGATTCAAGAGAAATCTAAGTGATTCAAGTTCAAAATCAAAGGATTTTCAAGTGAAGAAAAAGAGCAAAAGCCCTTATTTTTCAACTTCTCAACTGCAATTTGTGAAGAATCTGAACTGAGGCCTGATTCAACATTTTAAAGAAGAAGAGAAAAAGAAAAAAAGAAGAAAAGCTCACATCAAATTCGCTTCAAACATGCTTTTCTAAATCTTTGTTTACTTATACTGCTTATTTGCTCATTTAAGGAGCTTTACATTGTTGTAAACCTTAAATTAATTTGGTGTTTACTATTCAATCAGGGGGATTGAATTAGTTGAGGTTGCTTACCTCGGGAACAAGCTAGATTAGCTTGGGTTTGGGTTTTGTGCTGGTAAGCCCGAAAAACCAGCTGGGTTCGTTGTGATCCCGGGGGAAACAACAAGTTTTGAGTTGTGAACTTGTAAAACAACTCGGCTGTAATCAAGTAGATTATAGTGTGGACCTAAGAATACTTGGGAGTGGCGTAGGTGTTGATACACCGAACCACTATAAAATCCTTGTGTTTGCCATATTTTGACTCTCTCTATCTCTTTATTTGTGCTTAATATTTATCCTGCACTCAATCTTATATATTCCAAAGCACATAGTTTTAAAAGGTTAAATTTTTAAGAACCCAATTCATCCCCCTCTTGGGTTGCCATCTGGGCCAACACTGTCTCTCCCACATGATTGATGAGACTGCAATCTACATCACCATGTAATAGTAAAACTTTGCATGCATCAGAGTGGCCTTCAATAGCAGCGAGCATGAGTGGTGAATACCCCTCTTCATCCAAGGAGTTGATGCTATATCCCATTTTTAAGAGTTGGATTAATGACGATGAGTCCCCCTTCCAAGATGCATAATGGAGAGCTCTGATGATTCATGATTAGTTATTACATTAGCCAGCACTGCTCTGAGCAAGATTTGTTCAAAGCAGTCCTTAATAGAAAAATTTTCATGCTGCAAGACATCACAGTCTCACCATCAGGAGTTCTTACTGCAATGTCAGCTACCATTACTAAAAGACGAAAAGCATCGGCACGTCTAGCCTTTGCTGCAACCATGATGGAGTGAGCCTGGACCCATCCAGTTTGTTTAGATCCGCAGTGGAGGAACACAAAATCATCTGTAGTGGTTGATGCTTCCATTTCTAGCAACAAAATGTAATGGAGAGAAGTGAGATCTGTTGAACAAAGTCTTGCACCAGCATTTAAAGCCTAAGAAAAGATATTCATGATGGAAGATGCAAACACACTTCTCTTTGCCAACTGGGCAGCAGTATCGCCTGAATTGCTGACCAACCCTAAGTCTGCCCTAACTATAAGTAACTCTAAAAACAATCAGCATGATCAGCCTTTGCAGAGATCATTAGAGGAGTCTCGCCAGCTGAATCCTTGCATTGATATCACATCCAGTTGAGATTAACCATCTAAGAATGAAAACACAGCCAAGTCTAGCAGCTAGATGGATTGGTCATGATTCATATCCACCTTTTGTTTTTATCGAGAACTTGGAATTTGCACCAGCATCAAGGAGCAAATGTACGGAGTTGAAATTCTGGCATAGGATGGCATGGCAGAGTAGAGTTCTACCGAGATGTGGATTCTCTAGCAAATATGGCTCATGTTGAAGCAACAGCTTGAGAATTTTTGCCATTAGCTTCATAGTATTCAACAGAACACCATGCTGCATTATAGGTCTCCCCCAAGCACACACCAACCCTCAGTTCTTCACCAGATATAGGGTCCCAGGACCATGCACCCACACAAACTAGACAGTTTATCTTAGCACCAGACTGCATTCAGATTCTGTTGATGAATACACAGAGAATGACATGCACCTATCACTAACATTATAAATGGAAAAGAAAAGGGAACAAAAAAAATTGAAATCTAAAGGATAACATTTTCTTGAGCATCGAATTCTAATTTCTTGCAAGTCCTGGAATAGAGTTTAAGACAATATCTATGTTAAGAAAATATTTTTTGCTTATTGTGTCTACTAATTCTCTAATATACAACCTAAGTTGATTTATGTATAAAATACACAATGATAGAATCTTGTATGCGCATTGCATTCTAAATAACAGTAAGGCCTGCAGTAAAGTTGATAAATTTCTTCATGAAAATAACTTGACACATTTAAAAGCCTAAGGAGGAGGTTGCAGAGAGCAAGTAGATGGCATATGTAATTGTTTCTCATAACTTGTAATACAAGTTGGCATACAAGGTAGCAGCAGCTGTCAAAGAAAATGCTTACTAGTTCACAAAAGCAGAACAATGAAAAAGTTTTCAATACTTTCAAATTGAGCAGAAGCATCAATGAAAAAGAAATTATTCAATAATATTATGTAATTTCATCCTCATTCCTTTCTAATCAGGTTGTCTCAAAGAGGAGCTTTTCTAGAAAAATTTACAAACAAGCAGCAGCTTATGGAATTGCAACCCAAGAAGAGGAAATAATGCATGATTAAGTAAAAGTCATCCCCAGTTTCAAGTGGCACTTCACCTCAAAGACATTTCATGGGAACAATACAAAGGTTGACCATAAAAGTCTACAAAGAAGGTAGAACATTACCTCTAAAAAAAATTTCACAATATAAACTTGTCGGCTGAAATAGAAGCCACCAAAGGTGTGCAATCAACATTTGCATGCAGTATAGGCTTAATTGACTGTAACAGGACCATGTCCATGTAATTTATGTCCACCCCATTCTGAAGAATAAAAACTAGGTACTTGTCAAAACTTGGGCCCACAGATAAGATAACTGGAAGATAGAAGAAGCAACTTTGTCGAGAAAAATTAAGAACCTTTGTGCACCTTGATTAATGTAGCAATTACGTCAATGAAGCTTCTGCAGCATGCGCTTACAAGTGCATGTGCTGCAGCATCTAGCCTTGCCATATCTGAGCAGATTAATAGTTGGACTGCTGCAGCCTCACCACAAAGACTAGCCTCCAACAAAGCATCGTCACAAGCTTTTTGGGATGCCCCAGCTTTCAAAAGCATGTCCAAAATACCACAATGACCTTCACGAGCAGCAGCAGTTGTTGCATAGCCCCGAAATAGCTCCTGATTAACATCAGCTCCAGTTGACTGCAAGCGAAGAAAGAGTTTAGACAGAAGATCATAATAGGACAACCAGCCTAAGGGCACATTCTAGCTGTAGAAAAGGTAAAGGGAGCATTTAATTGCTACCATGTTGTCTTCAAGCTGAAGAAAATTGATTAAGCAAGTATATTTTGTGGTCCTAATTTCTCATAAGTATTTTACATGCTCAGCTTTTAAGATGTCACATGAGATTTTTGCAGTCAGGTGGCTTTCTGGCCTGTACAAATGGTTGCCATAACTTCTGGGTATGCTTAGAAAATAGCAATGAAGAATCCCTAAAATTTAAGGACATTTCTCATAACCATGTTTGAAAATATCAATTGTAAGGTTCGAGATCATAACATCTGCCATCTTTTCTTGCTAAAAATAACTATTTACAATTTTCATCTAGAGAACTTTTTGTTTCCTTATCTGAGCATTGTAGACACGCAATTTGGGTTCTAAGTTGTTAAAGCCTGAATTCTATTAACTTTTTGTCACATATATTGTCACTTGGAATCATATCTAGCTGCACTTAGAATTCACAAAAGGGGGAGACACAGTGAAAAGAGTTACTTAGAATAAAAGGAAAGAGACCAGAGAAAATATGAAACACATAGGAAGGGTCAGCTGGCATATTCAACATGTGCAGTTAGCTGACCTACTTGCTACACACTAGGATGCAGCCAGTGCCATGCCACTACCATGTTGCCACAAAAGCATTGGAATGACATATAGTGTCATATGATGCATGCCGACCAGCACTTCCAATCCATGTTGACAAGATGTGCTAAACATTTATTGGAAGCATAAATATATTGATCCCACTGCATGCTATTTAATTTATGAATCAAATATAAAGTGGAAGGTAGCAAATTCAAGCATAGAAACATAATGTTCTTTGATTGAATTCAAGCCCGCATGTAACAATGGTGGTCCATGAAAAGTGATAGTGCTTCTCATAGCAAAGGCAAAAGGAGAAAAATGTGGGCTATTTGGATCATACAATAGAGTGTTGCTTCAGCATCAAAGCAAAATAACTTATATTCAGCTTTCCCTGGTTGGACTTTGACATACTTAAACCTATCTTAACAAGCTTGCTTGTGTGCTCCATTCAAGGTTATATATTTGAATGGTTCCGCATCAATTTAACATCTTTTGGTTCGATTAAGAAATTCTGCTAATGTTTTCACTTTTAATAATGCCTACCTTTTTGTCATTACCTAAGGCAAGATCATCCCATCATCTCTCATGCTCATTAATCTGCACACCCCTTTTTCAATTTAAAAAATAACGATTTATACAATATTGTATGCACGAACCACATAAAAAGCTTTCATTACATTTCAAGGTAAGCATTGTTCCCATAAATCTTTAATTTTGCATCTTCTTTATTCTTCATCCACAAATCAAGATTCAGCATTCGCTCTGTCTCACCAATCAATTGTACATCATTGTGCAATTTACATTCAAAAAGATGCCTTGAAAAATTTTCAAAACTTATCTAGGTGCAATTAGATAATTAGCTATGCTTGACCTCTCTTAACGCATTGCGATTGAAGATTTGCTAGTCTCACTTCAACTAGTTTGTTGTAAGCTTGTAGTTTTTATCCAACATTCATAGCTGTCAATTAATTCAATGATATTGAAAATAATGACACATGATGTGCCAAAAATATCAGTTACTCTATGCATAATATATGAGCCAATTGTTCTAAGAAAAATGCTGAAACATGGAGTTTTAAACCAAAAGTAGCAAATTTTCTTGCAGCCAATCCCACATCCCGCATTCCTAGTTCATGGGCATGGCAAAAGGAAAAAGAAAATGCAAAGAAAGGACCAAAAGGCATACCAAAATGGAGCATACCAAAATGGAGCGTTCTCGCACGAGTTCAAACCAGCCAAATTCCCACCATCGTATAGCACAGGGAAAAAGAAAGGAAAGGAAGGGAGAAGGAAAAGGATGCTACCAGGAGTTTGCGGGCAATGTCGGCGTGACCAGAGTGAGCAGCGGCGAACAGCGCCGTGACATCGGTCTTGAACTCCTGGTACTCGATCTTCACCTCGTTGGGCCCCCCCTCACGGAGGACAGTCTCTGTGCACTTGACCCTCAAGCTGACGGTCCCGATGTAGTTCACGTCCACCGCCGACCTGGCGGAGCTCAGTCACTCCTCCACCCGCTTCGCCTCCACCAGCCTCTGCAACGACAACGCCTGCTCGTTCGCGTCCCTCCCGAGGCGGGCCACCGTGAGCCTCGCCGCTAGTGGACAGAGTAGACATAGATCTCCGTGGGGAGCTCTCCAGTGATAACGGAATCCGAGCGCCGCCCTTCAAGGAAATTAATTTTTTTCCCGGATCGGAGAGGAATCGACCTTAAAATCGCCATGGGGCACAACGGTCTGCTCGTGCTCGAGACAAAACCAAATAGAAATAAATCAATAAATATTGGTCAAGATGGAGTTTGAAATTTAAAAAACAAGAAGAGAGAAGGCTAGAAGAGAAAATTGAGCTCGCAGTTTGCTGGAAGGAACGATATATAAAATGAGACGGTAACGAAATAAAAGATTACTTAATAGTTGTTTTACCGAAGGTAAATGCTAAAGTTGGAAGAGGGTGATGGGGTTGGAGACTGGAGACTAGAGGAAGGGAGCAGGAGGGGAAGAGAGGTGTGGAGGTGATTCAACGTGAGGAGGAGATTCTTCTCCGATTAGAGGCTGGTGAGAGGGATTCAGGAGGAAAGCGGATGGCTTGGCGGCCAGCGCTCGCAACCCACGTGCAGTTAGTTTATGTTCACCTAGCGGTGAGCATAGGAAACACTGATCAACTTGGTCAGGCCAAGTTAAGCCGTTCGCTTACCTCATCGTCAGAAGGAAAGCTTTGAATAACGCTATAAAGCTCTACAATATTGCCGCAGTTTTCACGCCACCACATCTCAACTCCCCAAACATCAAACAACTCCTCGCTGGAAGACACAAAATTTAACTACTGTAACTGGCTTCGAATAATGCTATCAGTCTTCCTATTTCTATGCTACAGGCCAATAGGTTTATAGTTAGCATGGCTGCTGGTGGTGCAAATGTAAACATATTTTTTTTTTGAGAAATATTGAAATAATGTTGAGTACCTAAAAAGTAACTTTTTGATGCGGTTGCCTTCAGTCGGCAAAGGAACCAAGTTCATAAGAACCCAAGATCAGGCTTTGCCATCCATTCGTTTTCCTCTGGCTCTGCCACACATTCTCCCTCTTTGGCCTCTTCTATAGCTGTTTCTTTAGAACATTCCAGTTTTTTTTCTGTGGTTGCACTTGCGCAACCTTCAAGCACTTACCCTTGATCTACCATTTGAAAGAGAAAGAAAAAAAAGAAAGAAAAAGGAAAAAAAGATCATCATCCACCTAATCCTTTACTCTTCCAATTGGTGAAGATCGAAGAGTTTATTTGAAATAGAAGAATAGATATTAAATGGATGCTTACACGATTGATGATTTTCTTGATAAGCCACTTGAGACTGAGACAAGGATTGCATGTAAACATCTCTCCTTCTTTCATGTTCGCGAGCGCTTCCTTTGAATGAAAGAAAAACTCTTGAGCATTCTGCTAGAAATTTTGAAAGTTTTGATGGAGATCATGGCTAATAAAAGAATCGGTTCCATGTCATTTAATGGAAAGAACCATTATTTTGGCCTAATTAAAAGGCTGGTAATTATTTTCATAGTAAGTTTGAAATTGAAATTGTTTTGAATATGGGCCTTATGCTATATGGTAACAAGGTTGTAATACCCGTAGCATACTATGGAAAGAACTTTTGGTCTAATTAAAAGGCTGATAATTATTTCCATAGAAATTTGAAATTGTTTCCTCTCCCGCCGTATCCGTGAGGGTAACAATTAAATAACCAAAGGAGTCCGAATCCACAATGGTATCGCTTTGCACATCGTATTGGTCCTCGAATACCAATTCCCTCGTGCCACGTCCTACTCGATCTCCAGTCGAACTATCGTAGCCTTGGTCCTTGGCTTCCGACTCTCCCCAAGCCTACGGGAACGAGCTGTTGAACAATGGTTCCATGCACCGACTTTGTCCGTATTGTGGGCCCACTCGTTCACACACCGCATTGATATTTATTGATATTTATCATAGTTATTAGCTCGTAGACTAGTCATAAATATTTATCTCACTTCAAAATGTGCCAAAAATTCTGCATATTTTAAGATTTAACGGCTTCAAACTCCCCCCATTCCTAGTGATCACAAATCTAATTTTGGGCACATAATAAGCTTTTGTTCTGGTGTCAAATGCAGGCCCACCAGAACAAAATTGATGACCAACCTGAAACATGTTTCACATGGCTGGCATCCTCAAAATCTTATCAGTTATCTGACAAGAAGCTCCTCAAATATCCCCTATGGGATTCTGCCAAAATAAATAATGCTACATGGTTGAGCCCTTCTTTGAATGCGTTTGACATGCTTATGTTTGATATGTACCTTATTTGTGTAAACTGTACCTAAAAACATCTATCATCTCCTAGCCTTATTTGCATACAGGACACAAATGGCAACACTTGACAGTATCACATTGTTCAATGGCAAAGGCATGCGATGAGGTGAAGAAGGACTTCATAATCGGTAGGGGCCAGAGGAAAAGGGAGATCATAAACAGCCATTAAAACATCACAGGCACATAAACACGTAGTCCAAGTCAGAAAAGGTTCGTGCGTTTTAACCCTATCTAAAACTAAAATATGTATCTTGTTCATAAATCATAATTTTAAGTCTGACAAACATAAATGATGGAATTTCCAATCTAAGGGGGTTTCCATAAATCAAGTTTAGGATCTTAGGGTTTATAATTGCTACAGGCCTGAAGAAAAGGGAGATCATAAACAACCATTAGAACATCACAGGCTAGTAAACGCGTAGCCTAGACTAGAAAAGTTTCGCACCTCTTAACACTGTACAAAACTAAAATATGAATCTTGTTTGATAAATCGTAATATTAAGCCTGACAACATAACTTACGGAATTCCGATCTAGAGAGGTTTCCATAAATCAAGTTTAGGATCCTTAGAGTTTCACAAAAGAGAACCTTATAGATGCAGCACAATAAAATTTTTAGGGAAGCGAGGCACTATCTCATTGACGTCTTTTAAATGTTTAATTCGTAATTAAGTTTGATCATGAAACTATTTTAGTCCAAGACAGAGGTGATATAGGGTCGGGAGAATACCGTGCAATGATTCTATGTATCTTGAACAACAATGCCATGGTGTTTGTGCTGAATAATTGGAAGCGAAAAGCCTCTAATGCATATATATAGAAAATCTTTACCCCACCAAAAGAATCAATGAGAAAATGAAAATTGCTTTTGATCACCAGAATAAATCAAGAATCGAGTGAAAGCGTTTACCGGAGCAGAAGGCCGATCCACAAATCCCACCGTAACTTCACCGCTCCCCATCCCACCCTCCCGATACCGCCCTCTTCTCCTCACTAAGATCGTAACCCTAGACAAACCAATCTTTTAGATCGCCATTGTCGACCGCCCGTTTCTGCTTTCGAATCGCTTTCGGACGCGTGCTCGTTTTTGAAGACGATTTCTACACCATCGGCATGCCGGCGCCGAAGCTCCGAGGCCTTCTACGGTTCTTGATCCGGAGCTAGGGTTTCATAATTCTTGGAGACCGCCGTCGCAGGGGAGGGTGACGGAGGTGATGATGGGCTCGAGCGGCAGCGATGCGGAGGTTTGCATTAAGACTGGGCGCTTGCGCTTTGAACGGCGGATGCGAAGAATTCCGCGAATTAAGAAGCACCCTTCGAATCTGAAGGTATTTACGTGGTGAACCACGAAACGGACCGGTACGCCGTCTTGGAAGTCAGAAGCCGGTGGGGTGCGGTCACCTCGAATGTCGTAAAAACAAAAAGTTATGAATTATTTTCTACTGGGAACTCTAGCATAGCTTGCACCACCTTAAGTATCAGCCCCAGCAAAAAGTTCATTTGAGAGTTTCTTTTTTTTTTTTTCCACCGTAACAAAATTATAACCCTTAATTTGCAAGGAAGCTGCCAAAAAAAAAGGACGTTTAGTTGTAAATTGTGATTTGTAAAAAAAAATGTCAATCATATTTGCATTATTATCTAATACTGGAATTCACCTTGATGTATTTGTTGGGAGATAAAATCGTCATTGCATCAATACCCGTGCGAGGAGGCTAAGACCAACCTCTCTCGTAGCTCGGCCTTCCCGAGCTCCCATGGCTCGGCTTCCCCCGAGCTTCCGTAGCTCGCCCTTCCCGAGCTCCCACAACTTGGCTTCCCCGAGCTTCCGTAGCTCGCCTCTCCCGAGCTCCCGTAGCTCGGCCTTCCCGAGCTCCCATAGCTTGGCTTCCCCGAACTTCCGTCGCTCGCCTCTCCCGAGCTCCCATAGCTCGCCTCTCCCGAGCTCCCGTAGCTCGGCCTTTCCGAGCTCCCACAGCTCGGCTTTCCCGAGCTTCCGTCGCTCGCCTCTCCGAGCTCCCGTAGCTCGGCCTTCCCGAGCTCCCACAGCTCGGCTTCCCGAGCTTCCGTCGCTCGCCTCTCCCGAATTCCATAGCTCGCCTCTCCCGAGCTCCCATAGCTCGGCCTTCCTGAGCTTCCACAGCTCGGCTTCCCCGAGCTTCCGTCGCTCGCCTCTTCTGAGCTCCCATAGCTCGCCTCTCCCGAGCTCCCGTAGCTCGGCCAGCTCGGCTTCCCCGAGCTTCTGTCGCTCGCCTCTCCCAAGCTCCCGTAGCTCGGCCTTCCCGAGCTCCCACAGCTCGGCTTCCCCAAGCTTCCGTCGCTCACCTCTCCCGAGCTCCCATAGCTCGCCTCTCCCGAGCTCCCATAGCTCGGCCTTTCCGAGCTCCCACAGCTCGGCTTCCCCGAGCTTCTGTCGCTCACCTCTCCCGAGCTCCCATAGCTCGGCTTCCCCGAGCTTCCGTCGCTCGCCTCTCCCGAGCTCCCGTAGCTCGGCTCTCCTGAACTTCCTGTAGTTCGTTTCCCCCGAGCCTCCGTGGCCCGGCTTCGCTGAACGACCCACGATCCAATACCCACCTCCGCGGAACCTGACGTGGGAGAGCCTAAGCCTACTGTAACGGCACCCTAGGCAAGAAATCATGCTGAGAAATGGTCTAGAACCTATCGAGGCTACCTGAGACTACACATCTACCAGATTCTAAGCTGTCAAGGAGCTCTCCCAGCCGTCGATCCCCTAACGGACAAGATATGGATCCCAACAGCCCCCACAACGGCCTGATTCGATCCACTCTCATATCCTAACAACATCTGAACCTTCCAAAAGGCGCTCAAGATCCAGGTGACAGTTATAAATGGAACACTCCCAAATTCCCTCAGGTACACACTCTTGCGCGCTGACACCCCCACTCTCACTCTCCTGCTCTCGCCGGTAGCTCGTCGGTGCTCTCGCCTTCTAGAGCTCACGATTGGCCGCCCCCAGAGAGGCCTCTTGGAGAGATTCACCTCCCCACTTTCTGGTTGATCGCCGATTTCCTTTCACTGACTTGAGCGTCGGAGGGTCTTCCACGGAGGGCCACCCCCAACGCACTCTCGCGCGAGGACTTGTGTGCAGGTCCGCCCCCCTGGAGATCGATTGCGCCCGAGTCGGAGGACGGATCCCGGCGGCAACAGATTGGCGCTAGAGGAAGGGCCTCAAGTCCCGTTAAACTTGAAGAAAGGAGACAAGGATCCTAACCTGGAGTAGAACCTCTCTAATGGCCAATCGAAGAAGAGCAACCTCTGAAGCTCAGGATCAGATCGCCTCTCAGAGGCCTGATCCGACGAGCGGTGTAGCGCCGCAACCACCGCCAGTCGAAACCCCGTCACCGCCTACCATCCCGGTGACCCAGGACCAGTTTGCCTCGCTGGTCCAACAAGTTCAGACTCTGACCCACCTGGTCCAGGAGCGCCTTATGGCTCCTCCTGCTCCACACTTTCATAAGGAAGCGGCGATTCCTTCTTCGCCGGTGACTTCCTCCTCCAGTCCGCGCAAATCTGCGGACCCCCCGCATCGACCTAGAGGGGACAAGCCAGCCCCACGAGGCGGCCACGACAGAGATCCTCCAGATCTCGACGAGCCCGATCTCTCTCTCCGGTGACCTCCCACCATGATTCGACGTCGTCTCTGCGATCTTCTCGCCCAGCTCCTCCTCTAGCTGGCGAAGAGGAGATCCATCATCAGATCCAGGAAATGCGTCAGGAGCTGGACGCCGCTAAGCAGGCCCATCCGCCCCAGCCCAAGGCGGAGTAGGGCATCTCTTTCTCTAAGGGGATTATGGAGGAAGTGATTCCCTCCCATGTCAAGTTACCAGCCATCGAACCTTACCACAGCTCTTCTGATCCGGACGACCATCTTAGCAGCTTCCGGTCAATAATGATGTTCCATGGAGCATCTGATGCGGTCCTCTGCCGCGCCTTCCCCTCCACCCTCAGAGGATCCGCTCAAACCTGGTTCAATGCTTTAAAGCCATGTTCTATTGATTCATTTGATGAACTGAGCTGCCTTTTTATTGGTCAGTTCGTCAGCAGCCGCCGCCACCGATGAAGATCTGACTCCCTCTCTGAAGTTAAGCAGAGAGGTGGCCATGTCTGCCCTAGCGGGGGGAGTCTCGAAGGAGAGCAACTTCTATCTGGCTATGGAAGTCAGTTATCCCCCCTGCCTCTCGGAGATGATGGCTCTGGCAGACAAGTATGCCAGGGTCGAGGAATCGCGGAGAGTTGCCCGCGCTGAGCAGACAAAGAAGAGGGAGCCCAAAGTTCCCGACAGGCACCATCCCGCCCGGCGACCAAGTCCACCTCGCCACCAGAGAGTCCCTCCGCTGCCACCAAGGAATCGCTCTCAAAGCCCTCCCAGGTGATTTGACCACTACACTCCATTGACCGTGCCTCGGGCGCAAATCCTCATGGAGATAGAGCGCCAGCTCCCCCGGCCAATACCTCTCCGAGGGAACCCGACCCGAAGAGATCCTACCAAGTATTGCCGCTATCATAGGGAGCACGGTCACGACACTGAGGAATGTTGGCAGCTAAAAAATGAAATTGAAAGGCTGATCCAACGGGGGCGGCTGAACCAGTTCAGGAGGGCGCCCGAGCCACAACAACAAGGAGGTGACCGCCAGCCCAAACTTCAACAACCTCCTCCTCCACCGAATCCGCCTGTGATCGGCCACATTAATATGATTGAAGAGGCCGGCGGATCAAGCCCCCGGGGCGACAGTGAAAGATCGGCGCCAAAAAAGGCACGGACGGATGAACTCTCCTTCTCTGATGATGATCTCCTAGGGATACAGCTTCCCCATAAAGACGCACTAGTTGTATCCCTTAACTTGAATAACTATGATGTAAGCCGAATCCTAGTTGATAGTGGAAGTTCGGTAAATGTTTTGTACCTTGGTGTGTTTTCCAGGATAAAATTACTTATGGAAAACCTTCGAGCCGTGGATTCCACCTTAATGGGATTCACAGGCGACGTCGTCATCCCGGAAGGGGTCGTCACCTTAACGGTCCGCGCGGGAACCTGGCCCCTGGTAGCCATTATCCAGACAGACTTCCTAGTAACCGACCTCAGATCTCCATACAACGCAATATTCGGTAGGCCCGAACTAATGTCCCTCAAGGCAGTTGTCTCCATCCCGCATCTATCCATGAAGTTTCCCACCGAGCTAGGAGTTGGAGTCGTTCGGGGAATCAGGCCATGGCTCGGCAATGCTTTGTTACCAGCCTTCAGTCTAGGATGCCAGAAGTTGATGGGCTGGATGCTCGCGAGGACTTCACCGAACAGAGGGGAGAACCGGCAGAGGAATTGGAGGAGGTACCCTTGGATGAGGCTCGTCCCGACCGAACTATAAAGATCGGGTCGCTGCTCAAAGGAGAGTCTCGGCGCAAATTGATCAGGTTCCTCCGGAGCAAAGCTGACATCTTCGCCTGGTCTACCTTCGACATGCCCGGGATCAGCCCCGAGACTCTCGTCCATCGTCTCAACATGGACGAGATGCATCGGCCCGTCAAGCAGAAAAGAGGAGCTTCGCTGTTGGAAGATTATTGAAATATTATATACCCCAATCCTTTTGATTTTGATGATTACTAAAAGCCATGAGTATGATAAAAGATGCAATGAGTTTATTTACATGTGCAATGAATTTATTTTGAACAATCAATGAGAATGTTAAAGTTTGACTTTAATCATTTTGAAAGTAACTTTAAGCTCAATGTTTAAGCTTTCAAAAAGAAATTTTATAATTCATATTAATCAATGAGTTTTTGGAATACTTCTTGAATTAATTCTTAATGTCAATTTTATTGAATTCAAGTCAAAAAATGATTTAAAATGAATCTGGAACGATTTAAAGTCAATCAGAAAACTTTCTGATTTTTGATACGTTCCGGAGCCGACTCTTGAGTTTCAGAGTCGACTCCCTCAGAGAACAGAAATGTCTATCTGTCTCGAGTCGACCCACGTAATTTCACGAGTCGACCCCCGATTCTGTCGAGCCGACTCCATGACTGTGCGAGTCGACTCCGCTCAGACACCAGAGGTGTGTTTTTCTGAGCACTTCGCGAGTCGACCCCAACTTTTCATGAGTCGACCCCCGACTTTCAGGAGTCGACACTTTACTTTTGGTGAGTCGACCCTTTGACTTTCTAAACATTTCTATTTTTAGTATCACGACCTCGAGCCGACTCGGGAAAAGCATGAGTCGACTCCAGCAAATCTGGGCGAAATTTTTACGGATGCCAACTCAGCGTCAACGGTAAGATTTTTGATTAACGGCTATTTTTCTTTGTCTCTAACGGCTATATTTTGCAGAATCTATAAATAGAGAAGCCGTTTTCAAATCAAAGAGAGACGAATAGAGAGATATTTATTTCAAAGAAAAAGAAGAGAAAAATCAAAAAAACAGAGCTTCAGTTGAAAAAATCCGTGATTCAAAATAGAGTGAAAGAAAGAGTGTGAAATCAAAGGAAGTTCCTTCTGTGTTCAAGCTCAAATCCAAGGAAGCTTCAGAAGAAAATCCAAGTGCTATTCAAGAGCATCTCAAGAGATTTTCAACACTCAAAGAAAAGAGGAAAAGCCCAAATCAACTCCAACACACATTCCGTGAAGAATCCAAGCTGAGGCCTGGTTCTACACTTCAAAGGAGTTGAAGAAAAGAAGAAAAGCTCAAAGCCAACCAACTGCAAATCAGGCTTATCTAAACTCTATTCTTACATTTGTTTATCTGCTCATTAAGGAGCCTTGTAACTAAACAAACATATTTCTATTCTTTGTGTCTAGCTCAATCTGGGGGATTGAACTAGAGGAGGTAGTCTTACCTCAGTTCAAGCTTGGTTAAGCTTGGGTTAAGGGTTTTTGTGCTGGTGAGCCCTTGAAAACCAGCTGGGTTCGTTGTGCGCCCGGAAAACAACAAGTTTGAGTTGTGAGCTTGTAAAACAACTCTGCTGTAATCTAGGGTGATTATAGTGTGGACCCAAGTGAATCTTGGGAGTGGACGTAGGTGTTGGATACACCGAACCACTATAAAATCTTTGTGTTTGCCGTGTTCTATTGTCTCTTTCTCTATCTCTGTTTTATTCACTGCAATTTATATTTACTTTGCATTTGCCTTCATTCATCTCAAGCTAAATAATTTAAAAGGCTAATTTTTAAAGAACCCAATTCACCCCCCCCCTCTTGGGTTGTCATCTGGGCCAACAATTGGTATCAGAGCTAGTGCTCATTAGATTTTGATCACACGATCAAGAGCTAAAGTTCCAAATGGCAACACAAGTTGGTTCTTTTGCTGAAGGTCATTCTACGAATAGACCTCCACTTTTTAATGGCTCAAATTATTCTTATTGGAAAGCTAGAATGAGGATATTCATTCAAGCTTCTGATTATGAGCTATGGGGTGTTATAATCAATGGACCTAGTACACCCACACATGTTATAGATGGCACTATTGTTCCTAAGCCCGAAAGGGACTGGAATGATAATGATAGGAAAATGGCACAGCTTAATGCTAAGGCCATGAATGTTTATATATTCCTTAGATGCTAATGAATTCAATAGAATCTCCACATGTAATTCCGCAAAGGAGATTTGGGATAGATTAGAGGTTACCCATGAGGGTACCAATCAAGTAAAAGAATCTAAAATTAATATTCTTGTTCATAAATATGAATTATTTAGCATGGAACAATCTGAAACCATTGCATGCATGTACACTAGATTTACTGATATTGTAAATGGTTTGAAAAGTCTTGGTAAGACATATACTAACTCTGAACTTGTTCGGAAAATTCTTAGGTCATTACCAAGATCATGGGAAGCAAAATGACTGCAATCCAAGAAGCTAAGGACCTCAACACTTTACCCTTAGAGGAGCTTCTAGGATCCCTTATGACCCATGAGCTGACTATGAGGCAGCATGTTGAGGAGGATCAAAGAAAAAGAAAGTTATTGCCCTCAAAGCTGCAAAAGAAGAAGAGAGCAGCAGTGATGATGATGAATGATGAGAGACTGCTCTCTTAGCAAAGAAATTTAAAGATTTATGAGGAGAAAGAAACCCTTCCACAAGAAAAAATTTGGAGCTAAGTGGGAAGGAGAAAAGGATAAAAATAAGGACAAGGACAAAGAAAAAGAGAAAGACCCCTTGACTTGCTATGAATGTAATAAACCGGGGCACTTTAGAATGAATGTCCTAGATTGAAGAAAGCCTACAAAAAGAAAAAGAAGGCTTATATGGCGACATGGAGTGACAGCGAGGAATCTTCTTCCGAAGAAGAAGAACAAAAGGAAGTCGCAAACGTATGCTTTATGGCGGACGACAATGATGAGGTAAGTTCCGACAACCCTTGCGATGAATTTGCTTTCGATGAACTTTTTGATGCCTTTAATGAACTTGTTGGGATTTCAAAATTTTGAAAAAGAAATACAAGATTTTGAAAAATGAAAACTTACTTTCATTCAAGAAAAGAAAATCTTAACAATGAAATAAGAAACTTAAATCTGAAAATGAAATTTTAATGAATGAAAAGGAATCAATCTCAAATGAAAAGATAAACTAAAGAATGAGGTTGAAAAACATAAAAACATAGTTGATAAGTTTACATTAAGTTCAATTAAATTAGACATGTTTTAAATAGTCAAAAAGCAGTTTTTGACAAAGCCGGATTAGGATATAACACTTTAAGAAAAAAAATCACTTAAAAATATTTTTGTAAGTGCTGGCCAAAGTAATTTACATGCTTTAAATGTAATCAAAAAGGACATAAATCTTATGAATGTAAAAATCTGAAACCTAATAAAAACTTAAATGTTAAAGGAAAGAAAATATGGGTTCCGAAAGGAACAATATTTGTTGGTACTAACCATGAAGGACCCAAGAAAGC
The DNA here is from genome assembly GCA_900491605.1 of Calamus simplicifolius. Lineage (NCBI taxonomy): Eukaryota > Viridiplantae > Streptophyta > Magnoliopsida > Arecales > Arecaceae > Calamus > Calamus simplicifolius. The sequence goes on along the minus strand of UESW01001421.1, from coordinate 43,940 downwards.
TTGGGTACCTAAACATAAAGTTTGATATTATTGCAGGAATGTCTTGTGGCCAAGAGATCAAAGAGAAAGTGGTATCTTGATAGTGGCTGCTCAAGACATATGACGGGTGACAAAGAAGAATTCATCACCCTGAAGAAAAGAAAGGAGGAGTTGTTACATTTGGCGACAATGGCAAAGGCCAAATCTTGGGTTTGGTAACATTCAAATAACTCCCTCCACATTTATTGAAATGTACTTTATGTTGATGGTTTAAAGCATAACTTAATTAGTATAAGTCAATTATGTGATAAAGGTTTTAAAGTTTCATTTGAATCTTCTTTATGCACTGTAGCTAATCCCATTGATAATAGCATTGTTTTTATTGGAAATAGAAATGGCAATGTATACATGATTGATTTAGACAATTTGTCTACTAATAATCATTGCTTAGTTGCTAATAATGCTAATATGAATGAGATTGGTTGGTTGTGGCATCGAAGATTAGGTCACGCAAGCACACACCTTGATTTCAAAACTAATTAGAATGGATTTAGTAAAAGGTTTACCTAAATTAGATTTTGAAAATAACAAAATATGTGATGCATGTCAGTTTGGAAAACAAACAAGAAGTTCTTTCAAATCTAAAAATATTGTTTCAACTTCTAGGCCATTAGAGCTACTTCACATGGACCTTTTTGGACCAACTAGAACCACAAGTCTAGGAGGAAAGAAATATGGTCTTGTGATAGTAGATGATTACTCTAGATTCACTTGGGTAATGTTTTTAGCTCACAAAGATGAGACTTTCTCGATATTCATGAAATTCTTCAAGAAAGTAACAAATGAGAAAAACACTACCATAGTGTCTCTAAGAAGTGATCATGGAACTGAATTTGAAAATCACTTATTTGAAAGTTTTTGCAATGAAAATGGTATTAATCATAATTTTTCAGCACCTAGGACCCCACAACAAAATGGTGTAGTTGAAAGGAAAAATAGGACTCTAGAAGACATGGCCCGTACCATGCTATGTGAAAGTAAACTCCCGAAATACTTTTGGGCGGAAGCTATTAACACAGCATGTTACATCTTAAATAGAGCCTTAATAAGACCTATTTTAAAGAAAACACCTTATGAATTATGGCATGATAGAAAACCCAATATAAAATATTTTCATGCATTTGGTTGTAAATGTTTTGTTCACAATAATGGTAAAAACAATTTAGGCAAATTTGATGCTAAATCTGATGAAGGAATATTTCTTAGGATACTCAATAACTAGTAAAGCATATAGAGTATTTAACAAGAAAACTTTAGTTGTTGAAGAATCAATTCATGTAGTTTTTGATGAATCTTTAGCACTCGTTCTGAAAAATTTGATGATGAGAAGATACAAACATAATTGAAAAAGATCTTGAAAAATTAAATATTGATGTATCTTTAGATCAAGAACAAGAAGCTAAAGATAATGATTCACCTAAGGATGATGATACTAACGCTAATCATAATGATGTAGATCTACCTAGGGATTGGAGATATGCTTATAGTCACCCTAAGGAATTGATTATAGGTGATCCATCTCAAGGAATAAGAACTAGATCATCCATGAGAAATATTAGTAATCATCTTGCATTTGTATCACAAATTGAACCTAAAACTATTGAAGAAGCTGAAAAAGATAATAATTGGATGTTAGCAATGCAAGAAGAATTAAATCAATTCACAGAAATAATGTATGGACCTTAGTTGAAAGACCTAAAAATCATTCAGTTATAGGATCAAAATGGATATTAGAAATAAACTAGATGAAAATGGCATAGTAATTAGAAACAAAGCTAGATTAGTTGCAAAAGGATATAATCAAGAAGAAGGTATTGATTTTGATGAAACCTTTGCACCTGTAGCTAGATTAGAAGCCATTAGACTATTACTTGCATTTGCATGTCATATGAATTTTAACTTATTTCAAATGGATGTAAAAAGTGCATTTTTAAATGGATTTATAAATGAAGAAGTTATGTAGAACAACCACCAGGTTTTGAAGATCACGAATTTTCAAATCACGTTTTTAAATTGCACAAAGCATTATATGGTTTGAAACAAGCACCTAGAGCTTGGTATGATAGATTAAGTAAATTTTAATTGAAAATGATTTTATAAGAGGAAATGTTGATAAAACTTTGTTTTTGAAAAGAAAAGGTAAAGATTTATTAGTAGTTCAAATATATGTTGATGATATTATTTTGGTGCTACTAACAATACTCTATGTCAAGAGTTTGCTAAGTTAATGCAGGGAGAATTTGAAATGAGCATGATGGGAGAACTCAACTTCTTCCTTGGACTCCAAATCAAACAAAGCAAAGAGGGAATCTTCATCAACCAAACAAATACACAAGAGAAATCCTAAAGAAGTTTGGTATGGAATCAATTAAACCCCTCGGAACACCAATGAGTCCTTCATGCAAGCTGGACAAAGATGAAGAAGGTAAGAAGTTGATCAAAATATTATCGAGGTATAATCGGATCCCTACTTTACTTAACTGCAAGTAGACCAGATATAATGTTTGCTGTTTGCTTATGTGCTAGATTTCAGTCTGAACCTAAAGAATCACATTTAATTGCTGTTAAAAGAATACTAAGATATGTAAGTGGAACAAAAAATGTAGGTTTATGGTATTCTAGAGACTCCACATTAAATCTGATTGCATACACTGATTCTGATTATGCTGGATGTAAGTTAGATAGAAAAAGCACAAGTGGTGCATGCCAATTCTTAGGAAGTAACTTAATCTCATGGTTTAGCAAAAAGCAAAATTCAGTTGCATTATCAACTACTGAAGCTGAATATGTAGCAGCTGGAAGTTGCTGTGCTCAAATCCTATGGATTAAGCGACAACTTGAAGACTATGGTATCACACTTGATAAAACACCTATAAGATGTGATAACACAAGTGCAATTAATCTAACAAAAATCCAATTCAACATTCAAGAACCAAACACATAGAAATTAGATATCATTTTATAAGAGAACATGTGCAAATAATGAAATTGTCTTGATTATGTTAACACTGAAGAACAATTAGCAGACATATTTACAAAACCTTTAAGTGAAGAAAGATTCTGTTATCTTAGAGGAGAGTTAGGGATTTGTGATCCATTAGAATGAATTTGAAACCCCTAAGGAAATTTTATCTAAGATTCTTTCAAATCCTTGATCTTTAAGGAAATCTTATCTAGAATTCATATCTAATTGATCATTCAAATCCAATGATTATTTTATCAATTTTCATGATCAATTCCGGACACATTTCAGAAATTTCATGTTTTTGCTCTGAAATGGTCTCGGAGCCGACTCGGTGAGTATCGGAGTCGACTCCTGGTTTCGACTGAAACTCTCGGGTCGACCCCTTCTCGGCGCGAGTCGACTCCACTTCGGGATGGTTTTCTGTGACTGTCCGAGCTTTCGAGCCGACTCGAAGTGGATTTATCTAGGGCAGAGTCGACTCGCCGTTCATTTCAAACTTTCAATCTCTCAAAATACTCTCTCCAAAATATCTCCAGACCTTCCAAATTCCCAAAATCACTGATTATCCTTCCAATCGACCAATGGCACCCAAAACTCGAGGTTCCAATCTTGCTGCGGCCGGTGTGAAGAGGAAGAGAGCCGTGAGGAAGACGGTGAGGCGTCCGGTTCGTGAGCCTTCTCCAAGCACGGATTCCACTTCATCTTCAACCCCCAATGCTTCTCCAGCCACTACTACTTCTCAGGTAGATAGATTAGCAGATAGAATCATACCACGGGTAGAAAAGTGGATTTTGAACTTTTTGAGGCAGAGGGATTTTTATTAGGGAGACAATTGATAGAGATGGGATGGGAGAAGATATGTTCACTGGATTGCCCTACTTATCCCTCTCTGTAAAGGAGTTTTATAAGAATTTGTCTAGAGGAGATCATGGTCTCATAAGCATGTGAGAGGAATAGGATCTCAGTGACTGTAGAGCTTCTGTCAAGACTATTGGATCTACCCTTATCAGGAACCACATTTTCTTCTGAAGACCGAAGCCCTGCTCTTGCTAGATTATTAACCGAGATGTTGTCGGTTTTGAAGAAGTTTTGCCAACCAATTTCATTAGAACTGAGATTACTTCATAACATTTGTAGTAGGATACTTTTTCCCAAAGATAGGAAGATTTGATTATGTATCTGAAAGGGACATTTTTGTGATGGATGCTATTGTTACGGGCAAACCAATCAACCTTCCCAGTATGATTCTTTGGTATATTGCTGACTGTGGAGGAAAAAGGAAATCTAGCTTGCCCTATGGTATGATTCTCACCAAGATTTTTCAGAGCAAGGATTGTTATTTCTGACAGTGAGCCAATGAGGAACCTGAGGCATACAGACTTTTATAGCTTGGCCACCATTCATCGGATGGGTTTTATTAAGAAAAATGGAAAATGGGAGAGGAAAGGATTAGTAGAAGATAGAGCTAGGATGCTGAGGCACCAGGTCCATCAGTTAGACACTCTTCACCTGCACCTCCGAGCCCTCCTACTTCTGCACCTGCTCCTACCCCCGCTCAGTTATTTGATCAAGCTTCATCCTCTTCTGCTGGCTTCTCAGATCTACAATTAAGCAACTCAAAGGACTTTTGATGATCAGTCAGAGAAATTAAATCAGAGTTTGAAATAAGTTCATGAATCTAAAGGAACTCTATATTCTTTGGATGATCGGATCACTAAAATTGAGTCTACTCTCAGCACTTCTTCAAAGTCTTTAAGTGGAGATCTCAAGAACATTTTTGAAGAGCTTAAAGATATTTGCGGAGATGGCGAAACCTACTCTAAGTGCAATGCGGAGCTACAAGACAAAATTTTGACTGCTTGCACCTTTGTAGATGAGAGGCTAAAAGACTATGTAAAAATCCAATCAGATGGAATGAAGAACATAGTTGATCATTTGACTAGGATTGTTAGAACTCATTTCTAATGTATTAGATTTTCAATCCTTGCTATGTATTGAAATTATTGTTATGTTTTACATTTTGATATCAATGTATTAGACATTTTGATGTATTAGACTCTTTGATGAAATGAAATGTCAATTTTGATTACTCAATGTATTTCTTTCTATCAACGAATGAATGAATGTTTATGCTTCTCTACCTTTTGTTGATAACAAAAAAGGGGGAGAGTTTTATAGTTTTATAGTTTTATGATTGAATATGCATATGAGAAAATCAAATTAATCAATGAGATAATTAATTGAATGATTAAGTTTCATAGGGGGAGCTACCTCATTCAGGGGGAGCCTAAGCCTATTTATGAAATCAAAATAAATTCACAAATCAATCATGCATAAACTCAATGTTTTTGTCATCATCAAAAAGGGGGAGATTGTTGGAAGATTATTGAAAAATTATATGCCCCAATCCTTTTGATTTTGATGATTACCAAAAGCCATGAGTATGTAAAAGATGCAATGAGTTTATTTACATGTGCAATGAATTTATTTTGAACAATCAATGAGAATGTTAAAGTTTGACATTAATCATTTTGAAAGTAACTTTAAGCTCAATGTTTAAGCTTTCAAAAAGAAATTTTATAATTCATATTAATCAATGAGTTTTTGGAATACTTCTTGAATTAATTCTTAATGTCAATTTTATTGAATTCAAGTCAAAATATGATTTAAAATGAATCTGGAACGATTTAAAGTCAATCAGAAAACTTTCTGATTTTTGATACGTTCCGGAGCCGACTCTTGAGTTTCAGAGTCGACTCCCTCAGAGAACAGAAATGTCTATCTGTCTCGAGTCGACCCACGTAATTTCACGAGTCGACCCCCGATTTTGTCGAGCCGACTCCATGACTGTGCGAGTCGACTCCGCTCAGACACCAGAGGTGTGTTTTTCTGAGCACTTCGCGAGTCGACCCCAACTTTTCATGAGTCGACCCCCGACTTTCAGGAGTCGACACTTTACTTTTGGTGAGTCGACCCCATGACTTTCTAAACATTTCTATTTTTAGTATCACGAGCTCGAGCCGACTCGGGAAAAGCATGAGTCGACTCCAGCAAATCTGGGCAAATTTTTACGGATGCCAACTCAGCTCAACGGTAAGATTTTTGATTAACGGCTATTTTTCTTTGTCTCTAACGGCTATATTCTTGCAGAATCTATAAATAGAGAAGCTGTTTTCAAATCAAAGAGAGACGAATAGAGAGATATTTATTTCAAAGAAAAAGAAGAGAAAAATCGGAAAAACAGAGCTTCAGTTGAAAAAATCCGTGATTCAAAATAGAGTGAAAGAAAGAGTGTGAAATCAAAGGAAGTTCCTTCTGTGTTCAAGCTCAAATCCAAGGAAGCTTCAGAAGAAAATCCAAGTGCTATTCAAGAGTATCTCAAGAGATTTTCAACACTCAAAGAAAAGAGGAAAGCCCAAATCAACTCCAACACATCTTCCGTGAAGAATCCAAGCTGAGGCCTGGTTCTACACTTCAAAGGAGTTGAAGAAAAGAAGAAAAGCTCAAAGCCAACCAACTGCAAATCAGGCTTATCTAAACTCTATTCTTACATTTGTTTATCTGCTCATTAAGGAGCCTTGTAACTAAACAAACATATTTCTATTCTTTGTGTCTAGCTCAATCTGGGGGATTGAACTAGAGGAGGTAGTCTTACCTCAGTTCAAGCTTGGTTAAGCTTGGGTTAAGGGTTTTTGTGCTGGTGAGCCCTTGAAAACCAGCTGGGTTCGTTGTGCGCCCGGGAAAAAACAAGTTTGAGTTGTGAGCTTGTAAAACAACTCTGCTGTAATCTAGGGTGATTATAGTGTGGACCCAAGTGAATCTTGGGAGTGGACGTAGGTGTTGGATACACCGAACCACTATAAAATCTTTTGTGTTTGCCGTGTTCTATTGTCTCTTTCTCTATCTCTGTTTTATTCACTGCAATTTATATTTACTTTGCATTTGCCTTCATTCATCTCAAGCTAAATAATTTAAAAGGCTAATTTTTAAAGAACCCAATTCACCCCCCCCCCCCTCTTGGGTTGTCATCTGGGCCAACATTCGCCCTGGAACGATAAAAGGCCATTGAAGAAGAAGTAGACAAACTCATCAAGGCTAATTTCATCCGGGAGGTAAATTACCCGAGCTGGCTATCAAATGTCGTTATGGTGAAGAAGTGGAACGGCAAATGGAGAATCTGCATCGACTTCACCGACCTCAACAAAGCCTGCCCAAAGGATAGCTTCCCCCTTCCTCGGATCGACCAGCTTGTGGATGCCACCTCAGGTCACCAGATGCTGTCATTCATGGATGCCTATTCAGGCTACAATCAGATCCGAATGGCCCCTGAGGATGAAGAGAAGACCGCCTTCATAACCGACCGAGGTACTTACTATTACCGCGTTATGCCTTTTGATATTAAAAATACAGGTGCAACCTACCAAAGGCTGGTCAATAAAGTATTCAAGGAGCAAATCGGCCGAAATATGGAGGTGTACGTGGACGACATGCTGGTCAAAAGCAGGGAGGCATCACAGCATGTCGAGGACCTCACAGAGAGCTTCGCAACGCTGCGCAAGTACGGGATGAGGCTCAACCCGACCAAGTACGCCTTCGGCGTTAACTCTGGGAAGTTTCTTGGCTTCATGGTCTCCCAGCGAGGTATCGAAGCTAACCCCCAGAAGATTCAAGCTCTCCAACAAATGGTGCCTCCGGCCTCTGTCAAAGAAGTCCAGCGCCTAATCGGAAGGATAGCGGCCCTCAACTGTTTTGTGGCACGGTCAGCCGAGAGATGCCTCCCCTTCTTCAAAACTCTCCGATCGGCCAAAAACTTCCAGTGGACCCCCGAATGCCAAAGGTTGTTTCAAGATCTCAAGAAGTACCTTGGCTCGCCCCCGCTCCTCAGTAGTCCGTTCCCAGGGGAGACCTTATTCTTGTACCTGGCTATTTCGGAGGGTGCGGTTTGCTCGGTGCTGATCAAAGAAGAAGGCAAAATCCAAAAGCCAATCTACTACATCAGCAGGCTACTCCGCGATGCGGAGATAAGGTACAGCAGAATTGAAAAAATGGTGTTGGCCTTAATCACCTCAGTTTGGAAGCTGCGGCCGTACTTCCAAGCGCATTCCATGACGGTCCTGACCGACCAACCCATCAAGGCGGTAATCCACCGTCCTGAGACGTCGGGGAGAATGACCAAGTGGGCCATCGAGCTAAGTGAGCATGACATACATTTCCAGCATCGTCCAGCCATCAAAGCCCAGGTGCTTGCCGACTTCCTCCTCGAATGTACCATCCCAGAGGACGGCTCTACCCCAGACTCCTCTGAAGAACCAAAAGCTGGAGCTCGGTGGCTCCTCCATGTCGATGGGTCATCTAATGCCCATCACTCCGGTGCGGGCCTGGTTCTTACCAGTCCGAAGGGGATAACTTTTGAGTATGGCATCCGATTCTCCTTCCCGGCCTCCAACAACGAAGCCGAGTACGAAGCCCTGTTAGCCGGCCTCCGCATCGCCCGCAATTTAAAAGTGGAGAAGCTCAGTGCCTTCACCGACTCTCAGCTGGTGGCCGGTCATGTGCAAGGAGATTTTGAAGCCCGGGAGCCGAACATGATTCGATATCTCCAGGAGGTGCGGAGTCTCCTTTCCCATTTTATTGAATTTGAAATCATTCGGATTCCCAGATCCGAGAATGCCCGTGCCGATCTACTCTCTCGATTGGCGACCACGGAGTCGATGGATGCCGAACAAAAGTTCCACTTGGAGACTCTGGAAAGGCCTAGCATCGCGGAGGCCGACCAATAATGCTAGTTGAGGCCGAACCATCCTGGTTCGACCCTATCCTCAAATATCTCAGAGAAGGGTCGCTTCCGTCCGACCGAAGGGAGGCTAGAAAGCTGAAGCTGCAAGCCACTCACTATGTGTTGATCGACAACCAGCTTTACAAACAGTCTCTTTCTATGCCGCTGCTCAGATGCCTTCGCCCGTCCGAAGCAGATTATGCTCTACGCGAGGTGCATGAAGGGATTTGCGGCAACCATCTGGGAAGCCGATCCCTATGCCACAAGGTACTGCGGCAAGGCTATTATTGGCCGACCATACAGAAGGATGCGGACGACCTAGTCCGAGCCTGCAACCCATGCCAGAGACATTCAAGCATCCAAAGGCTCCCCTCTGCCAAACTAGTTTCCATATCATCCGCCTGGCCTTTCGCCAAATGGGGGATGGACATCCTCGGCCCATTCCCGCTCGCCACAGGACAGCGTAAATTCTTATTTGTCGCCATTGATTACTTCACTAAGTGGGTCGAGGCGGAAGCGGTTGCACAAATTACCGAGGCACGGGCCAAAGATTTTGTGTAGAGATCCATCATCTGCCGATTTGGCCTCCCGCATACCATAATCACCGACAACAGTAAGCAGTTCGACAACTCTAAGTTTCGCCAGTTCTATGAGGAGCATGGAATCCGCCACCACCTCACTTCGGTCGGGCACCCACAAGCCAATGGAGCGGCCGAAGTGACCAATAGGACCCTCCTTCAGGGAATCAAAGCTCGCCTCTCCAGAGCCCAAGGCAGGTGGGCGGAGGAGCTGCACCATGTCTTATGGGCCTACCGCACCACCCCGAGAATCCCGACAGGTGAAACCCCATTTCGAATGGCTTTCGGTACGGAGGCCGTCATCCCTGTGGAAATAGGCCTCCCATCATTGCGGGTGGAAAGCTACTCAGAAGAAGCCAGCAACGAGCAGCTCCGCACCAACCTCGACCTGGTAGAGGAGATCAGAGAGAAGGCCCGGATTAGAATGGCCGCTTATCAACAAAGAGTAGCCCATTATCACGCCTCCAGAATCAAAGGGAAAGCCTTCCTGCCCGGCGACCTTGTCCTCCGAAAGGCCTCTGTTTCCAAACCACTGGAACAAGGAAAGCTGGCGCCGAACTGGGAGGGCCCGTACTAAGTAGCGGAAATCATTGGACCAGGAACCTACAAGCTACAGGATTTGGATGGGAAATCCATTCCCCGGACGTGGAATTCGGACAATCTCCAAAAATACTATCAATAGGGTACGTCCTCTTCGAGTTTATTTTCATATGTCTCATTATATCTTCCTGTCAGCACATTTTTCAATGCAAATTATTATGCACTACATTGCCAAAAGTTGAAAAAGAAATAGATGCTGCTTACCCATCCTCGGCACAACCGAGCTACTTGTCTGGACAGGAATTCTTCGAACCTTGGCAGGGCCAAGTAAAACATTCTCCGAACCTCGGCTGGGCCGAGCAACAATTTCTCCGAACCTTGGCAGGGCCAAGTAAAACATTCTCCGAACCTCGGCTGGGCCGAGCAATAAATTCTCCAAACCTTGGCAGGGCCAAGTAAAATATTCTCCGAACCTCGGCTGGGCCGAGCAATAAATTCTTTGAACCTTGGCAGGGCCAAGTAAAACATTCTCCGAACCTCGGCTGGGCGAGCAACAATTTCTCCGAACCTTGGCAGGGCCAAGTAAAACATTCTCCGAACCTCGGCTGGGCCGAGCAACAATTTCTCCGAACCTTGGCAGGGCCAAGTAAAACATTCTCCGAACCTCGGCTGGGCCGAGCAACAAATTCTCCGAACCTTGGCAGGGCCAAGTAAAATATTCTCCGAACCTTGGCTGGGCCGAGCAACAAATTCTCCGAACCTTGGCAGGGCCAAGTAAAACATTCTCCAAACCTTGGCTGGGCCGAGCAACAATTTCTCCGAACCTTGGCAGGGCCAAGTAAAACATTCTCCAAACCTCGGCTGGGCCGAGCAACAAATTCTCCGAACCTTGGTAGGTCCAAGTAAAATATTCTCCGAACCTCGGCTGGGCTGAGCAACAAATTCTCTGAACCTTGGCAGGGCCAAGTAAAACATTCTCTGAACCTCGGCTGGGCCGAGCAACAAATTCTCCGAACCTTGGCAGGGCCAAGTAAAACATTCTCCGAACCTCGGCTGGGCCGAGCAACAATTTCTCCGAACCTTGGCAGGGCCAAGTAAAAACATTCTCCGAACCTCGGCTGGGCCGAGCAACAAATTCTTCGAACCTTGGCAGGGCCAAGTAAAACATTCTCCGAACCTTGGCTGGGCCGAGCAACAATTTCTCCGAACCTTGGCAGGGCCAAGTAAAACATTCTCCGAACATTGGCTAGGCCGAGCAACAATTCTTCGAACCTTGGCAGGGCCAAGTAAAACATTCTCCGAACCTCGGCTGGGCCGAGCAACAAATTCTCCGAACCTTGGCAGGGCCAAGTAAAACATTCTCCGAACCTCGGCTGGGCCGAGCAACAAATTCTCCGAACCTTGGCAGGGCCAAGTAAAACATTCTCCGAACCTCGGCTGGGCCGAGCAATAAATTCTCTGAACCTTGGTAGGGCCAAGTAAAACATTCTCCGAACCTCGACTGGGCCAAGCAACAAATTATCCGAACCTTGGCAGGGCCAAGTAAAACATTCTCCGAACCTCGGCTGGGCCGAGCAACAAATTCTTCGAACCTTGGCAGGGCCAAGTAAAACATTCTTCGAACCTCGGCTGGGCCGAGCAACAATTTCTCCGAACCTTGGCAGGGCCAAGTAAAACATTCTCCGGACCTCGGCTGAGCCGAGCAATAAATTCTCCAAACTTTGGCAGGGCCAAATAAGATGTTCTCCGAACCTCCGCAAGGCTGAGTAAAAATTCTTCAAGTTAAGACACCGGCTGAAAGCCGAAGTGCGTAGGCCCCGATTAAGGCCGAAGGACTTCCAAATAGTCCCCGAAACTTCATCCGGTTTAAAAAGAAGCATGCTGAGCATAAACCATCAATGCGCACAAAGAAGGTGCCTCCGGCGAACCCCTTAAAGAGCCCATTAAGCCCCGCGTAATTGGCCAAAAGCCCCGAGCAGAGCCAAGGAATTCCCCTCTGCTACTAAAATCCTTGGGTAACGCCCCTATAACCCATCGATCAAAGCGTTTATTTCGACGCGTGAACCAGTGGAGCCACGCCAACTCCCTAATTATTACGCAGATAGTGTGATCAAGGCTAAAACTCTTGAAAAAGAAGAGGGTTATCCAAAACAAATCCATTTTTCATTCATCAGAAAAAAGGATTACAAAAAAGACAGAAAAAACAAACAGAAAGAGAAAGTGACAGAGGCGCCGAATCAAAGTTCGGAGTCGCTCCCCGAAGCCAACAGGTCTTCCAAACGCTCCGTGAGGTCGGCCACCTGCTGACAAAGCAAAGCAATCTCCTCCCTTTGCCGGTCTACCACCCGGCGCAGGGCCTCCCCCTCCTTGGTCGACACGTCCACATATTCCTCCACTACCCTGACGAGCTGCTGCTGGCCAGCAAGGGTCGACACCAGACCCAGCCCATCTACAATAATGGTGGGATGCCCCCTCTCCGAGTGAAGCAAACCATTGAGAGATGCACGTAATTCTCCAGAGGATCGCCCTCGAGAAGTCATGATCTAAATTATCTCAAGACCTGAACTGAGGGATGACTAAGACCATACCCCTTGGTCATATTTATACTTGTCAGGCAGGTATCTCAATCGGTCACGCCGTAGCTACCGACCTATGAGAACTTGCCACGTGCCGTCACTTTAATGACTGTAGAGTCCGAGGTATCGCACCCCATCCCGAGTGAGATCGGTAAGTGCTGACTGACTGATCGAAAATCTCCCCGAACAGAATACTTTCCGATCTGCCGCCTCCCGTAATAAATGCTCCCAGCACTTTCCTAAGCTCCTTTTTCGGGAAGCGCAGAGGGAAGAAATCCGGCATCTGGCCAATGACTTGTCCCCTCGGGAAGGGTAACGTAATAAAGGAGCGTGACAACATACCGCTCGTTCCACCCATGTGCCCCCTCACCAAGCGTCATAGAGACCTTACACTACGGCTCATAGTGACAGCTAAGTCATTTCTTCGAGCCCTGAATCTTCGAACCTTGGCAGGGCCAAGTAAAATATTCTCCGAACCTCGGCTGGGCCGAGCAATAAATTCTCCGAACCTTGGCAGGGCCAAGTAAAATATTCTTCGAACCTCGGCTGGGCTGAGCAACAAATTCTCTGAACCTTGGCAGGGCCAAGCGAAATATTCTCCGAACCTCGGCTGGGCCGAGCAACAAATTCTTCGAACCTTGGCAGGGCCAAGCGAAATATTCTCCGAACCTCGGCTGGGCCGAGCAACAAATTCTACGAACCTTGGCAGGGCCAAGTAAAATATTCTCCGAACCTCGGCTGGGCCGAGCAACAAATTCTCCGAACCTTGGTAGGGCCAAGTAAAATATTCTCCGAACCTCGGCTGGGCTGAGCAACAAATTCTCCAAACCTTGGCAGGGCCAAGTGAAACCTCTCCGAACTTCGGCTGGGCCGAGCTACAAGTTCTCCGAGCCTTGGTGAAGCCAAGCGCAAATTTTCTGAGCTTCGGCAAAGCCGACCTGCAAAAATGCAAGCTCCGATAAGGACGAAGCACAAAATACCAAACTTCGGACCGAAGTAAGGAGCATATTTCCCCGAATGATCCCTAAACTGTCACTTGTGAACCTTGATTAGTTCGGATAGCGCGGAATCTTTGCCTAAGAACAAACGAGGCACCCATGCCCAACAACAACAATAAACTCGGCACAGAAGAAATAGAGATTGAGAAACAGAATGAAACTCTCTTTATTTTATTGCCAAGATCGGTTACAAATGCCTGAAAGGCTTTACAAGAGCATTGAAATACATAAAATAAAGACAAATACAAAACTCGGGCAACTGCTCCAAAGCAGACCTGGCAACCGTGGTGCTCCGGCGTCCAATCACCGAACCAGATAAGCCGCATCCAGTCAGCTCGCGCCGATAATAGCCGAGCGACATGGACCAATAGTTGCAGCCAGCTTCAGTCAATAATGATATCTCGGTGACCCAACCGAGATATCTGGATGGCCATCCCAGACCATCCCATCGAGGGACCCCCCGGCGAGCAGGTAGAAAGCCAGCGGACCCTGGCATCGGAATGCTCTCCCAAATCGAGTATGCACCGCCCCCACCTCGCCATGGCTCAAGGACAAGGTGTCGACAGATGGCGCACTTTCGCCCCCTCCCCATGTGGCAAAAGATTCCCCAGGCGAACGAGCCCGGGAATCCGAACCAGGGGAGGAGGCGAAATTCACTCAAACCATGGGGAGCCCGCGTGCACTCCCTACCATGCGTCTCCGGAGGGAAACCACAAAGGTCACACAGAAAGAGTATGTGTGCGCTCTCCATGTGATCTCTGTGCCCTCTATGTGCGCTCTCCATATGATCTTCGGGACTCATCCCCTAAGGGCGAGCCATCCTTCGACAGCTCCCTCATCGCCCCAACTATCTGGAGGCAAAGAGCTTACAAGAGAAAAGCTCAGTCCTTCCACTCGCAACAACGGGGAAACGAGCATGATGAAAGCTCTAGTGGAAAAGAAACTTTTGGGGATGGTTTAGCACTACCCCACTTCCCCTTTTTATAAGCCAAAGATGAGCCAGGGGTAATCACCAAGGCTATAAGCCCCGAGATTCAAACACCTGGGCCATACCTCCGCATGGCCTCCCAGGATGAAAACAGCGCCCTGTTGCATGCCGAGCCCACAGCCTGAACTATGACGCATGCAAATATTTCCTCTTAATCCCAAATCGTGGCCATTGAATGCAGAGGATCATCCACTGGCATCATGGAAACTGGCAGGATCAGGGGACCGTCCTACGAAAATAATGTCCTCCAATGGTAAACGGCTGCATGCGCCGTACGTCAAAGCGGCCCACATGGGAAAAGAGCACCTTCCGAAAAACACCGAAACAGCTTTTCTCAACTTACAGTGCCGTATTATCAATTTCGGTGAAATAAAAACCGATTTCCTATAGAATGGCAGAGTGCTGGCAGAACTGCAAAAAAGCATGAAAACCGATCGTCCGTTGATCACTCCCTGATGAAGTTGGTTGCTCGGGAAACCTGTGCGACAGAATCGAGCATCTCAAAGCAAGAATGAGCGCGAAGGCTGCACAAACTTTTCTTTCGCCCAACGGAAGATAAAACGACCTATTTTGCCTGTCGGCCCTAGCCGACCTACCTCGCCCGTCGGCCCTAGCCGACCTATTTTGCCTGTCGGCCCTAGCCGACCTATTTTGCCTGTCGGCCCTAGCCGACCTACATTGTCCGTCGGCCCCAGCTGACCTATTTTGCCCGTCGGCCCCAGCCGACCTACATTGCCCGTCGGCCCCAGCCGACCTACATTGCCTGTCGGCCCTAGCCGACCTACATTGCCCGTCGGCCCCAGCCGACCTACTTCGTCCATCGGCCCTAGCCGACCTACTTTGCTCGTCGGCCCTAGCCGACCTATTTCGCCTGTCGGCCCTAGCCGACCTATTTTTCCTGTCAGCCCTAGCCGACCTATTTGCCTGTCGGCCCTAACTGACTTACTCTGTCAGTCGACCCAAGCCAACCTGTCCTGCCCATCGACCTTAACCAACTAGTTTCATTTCTCAAGTTTGAATCAGCCATAAGCCGAACCAGATCGTCTATCAGTTTACCAGTCAGGGCTATTGCCCCGACTTGGGCCAAGCCAATGCATCCAAGCCTATGCATCTCCTTGACCCCGAAACAAAGATGACCTAAAAACGCCGATGGGCCGTAAGTCGATTGCGATTGAAGCAAAATTTGGAGCAAAGAGCTATCCAAAGAGAAACACTCAAATAGAAATGGAAAATTCATTCATCGGGAGATATCAACCAAATTTTTAGAAAGAAAAACATGAAGATGGCTCTTAGAGGCCGGGAACCACATCAGTCTTGGAGGAGTCGTCAGTTACATCCACAGAGGTGTGACTAGATTCACCTTTTTCTAAAACCTTTGCCCCTTCAGCGGCAGTTATCGATCATTCCTCGGGAGCCGCGGCTTCGCTGGGACCTGGGGTGGCACCCGGATCACTATCAGAGACGTCGACATACTCATCCTCTTCTTCTCCTTCGGACTCACCGTCATTAGGAGCATCATTATCCAGAAAAGAGAGATCCCATTCTGGGTGCTCACTGGATATCTTATCTTTACATTCTTCCATCCCAAGTTGGAAGGCGTCAACGCCGATAGCATCCTGCTTCCCTTTGAGTATGGCAAGCTGCGTCTTAGCCTCAGCCGTCTACTTCTCAGCCTCCGCAACTTGAGCCCGCAAGATAATATTTTGCTCCTCGAACTTGCTAGCCCGCGTCTCGAGTTCTGAGCTCTTATTACGGTTGGACACGAGCTCACCCTGGAGAGCCCGATTCTCCAACTCTAACTTCACCATCTGAAAAAAAACCAAAGTCAGTCGGCATCACAAGAGACCAGCAGAAGAAACTAAAAGGCGGAAAAATGAGATCATACCTCCTCCTCTCGCCTGGCCAACCTCTTGGTCAGCTCCTCAGCCTCACCCCTGGCCCTTGTTCTGTCAGCACCAATCAGATCAACCCTCTCCTGCAGAGCATTGATCCTTAACTGCTTGGCCCTGGCCTCCTCCCGGGCTTGGGATAGCTCGTTGCTCACCCGAGCCATCGTCCCTTGGTGCCATCTAGCGCCCTCCCTCAAGCGAGCAATCTCGCCATCACGCCGCTTCAACTTCTCCTCCATTTCGTCGAGCATCCTAGTCAGATGCCTTCTCTCGTCGACAGCTTTCCTTCCCAACCGACCCAGGCTCTCACCATGTTCCCGCCGCATCGCCGCTACCTCCGCGGAATGTTTCGACTCAATTCTAGCCAGCTCCAGGCACTTGTTGTCGTTCTTCGCCAGGAGTTCCTGCAACTCCTCCACTCTACGCTTTTGCTTGGACACTTCGGCCAAGGCAACTTGGTGTGCCGCCCTTATCCCCTTCAAACTTCTCTCACTGATAGCCATGAGTTCCTTGAACTTCTCGGACACCTTCAGTCGCGATTGGAGCTCGGCGTTGTCTTTCCTGGCCTGAATGCTAGCCCCCGTCGCCAAACTCAAACGCCAGCATATCGCCCGAGAAAGCAAAACACTCTGCAGGATAAAAAGTGAATGAATGAGAGTTAAGTCAGCTAGAATGTATCCACTACCCAGGAATGGAACTCACCCGTGAGGCATAGGCCCGAGCCATCCTCATCAGGGTCGTATTGTCGATATCGGGAAGGAGGTGGACACTTTTAGCCACGCCTTGCTGACCGAACGCAGCATCAACCAGCTCCAAATCTGCAAACTTATCCGCCGAAGGATCTGCACCCGGATACAAGGCCGACCTCATTAAGGCAGAAAATGCCTCCTCGACACCAGCGCTCGAACTGCTGGGCTGACCATCCCCGCCTGAGGGACCAACCTGGGCGACCTCCATCTGAGAGGCCCCCAACTTCCCAGCCTCTTCTATCAAGGCCCTGGCTTGGACTTCTTCGTATAATTCGGCTAGCCCAAGCGCCAGCCTCCCCAAAATCTTTTTCGAGGGAGCTCCCAATGCGGGACTCCCACCTCGCTGTGTCCCCTCTTCCGACGCCACCATCTGCGTCTCCACCACAGGCTCCCATGAGGCCCCAGTCTGGCCTATTTCTTACGCTTCCCCTACAGGCTCCGTAGGCTTCGCCGAAGCCTCTATCTGGCCCGCTTCTTGAACTACCTCGAGCGACCCGGCTTCACTGCTACCAGACTCCCCTGCAGAGAGACCAAGAGGGAGCTCTCCCTGAGCCTCCTCAGCTACAGCTGTCCCCTCCTCCTCTCCTGTTGGAGCCAATAGCGGTCCCGCGGAGACGAAGGGCCCCACAGAAACGACCGCCTCCGCCAGATCCGTTGATGTTTCCTCTTTCATGGGGGATGCTATCAGGCGAACCAACGGAGCCTCATCTGAGCTATCCGATATCTCCAACACGGGAGGACAAGGGATCATGGCTTCTCCCCCCAAACCCTCCTTCGCCCCTGGCGCTCCTGTTGTAACCGCTCCGATGTCCGACGGGCTTCTTACGGAGGTATGGGCCCTTTTCTCGGGCCTGCCGCTATCCGCGCTGCTGCTCTCCCCTGGGAACTTTCCTCTCTTCCTCTTGGCAAGGCTCGATAGTGCCGACCTCTTGGCTGAAAGAATGAAACACGAACGATCAGATCCAAACACATTCATCAGGGAAACACACAGCGAAAAAAGGTAACAGGGAGAACTCACCTTACGGGTCCTGGGAGCTGAGCCCGACCGCGAAAAGGGCTCCCTCCGATAATAGGTCGTTGGCCGAAAATACTTGGCCATTGCGAAGGACGTCCAAATCCCTCTCCTCCTGCGCTGACAAAATTGGATGCGTTTCCACATCCCTAACAAAGTTTCCCCATTTCCGAGGAAGTCGGAACCAATGTTCCCCTCTGCAATAACAAACGGCTCTTCCATCCCTTAATGGAGGACGGCTTATCCACAATAACATTGAAGGACCTCCGGGGTCCAATGTAAGGCCACTCTGATTTCCTCCCGGGTATCAGATGGTAGCAAGCGCGAAAAAGGGGAAGAGTGGCAACAATCTGAATTGGTGGCACATCGAGATGAATCCGATGATGCTCCGCCAACTGTTTGGGGCCACCATCGCTGGGTAGATGTTGTAGTGGGTCATTATCTCCTTCACCAAGGGATGGAGAGGGAAACAAAAGCCTGCCTTCAAACTGTCTTCATAAATGAAGACCCCGGACTCCAGATCTCGCGAGACCCTATCTCTAGACTCCAGCGCCCACAGAACGACATCTGAGGGCATGCCATACCATTGGTGAATCCTTCCCAAATCCTTAGCTACAATCTCCGAAACCACATCGTCAGGGCTCATCGCCATCTCGATTGAGAAAAATATCAGGCGAAATGACGAGCGTCAAGAAGGATAAAGGCCAAACTTTTCAAAAACAAGACGAGAGGATGCTGCGAACATGCACATATGTATATATATAGTACATCTATCACCTTGCTTCCCCACTAAGGAAGCCCCTTGAGAAGACGGGGCATCCCGCCGAGGCGTTCGGAACGCCTTGACAAATGCCGGATCGATCGGGATTCGCGACGTGGCGTATTCCCAACCGTCACTCGTGGGGAGCCTTAACCCCGAAGGCACGATGACCCTATCGCATTAATTAGGGCATCATTGCAAGATGTCCGAACCAAACCGTCCCATCCGAAGCGTGCCACCTTGACTTATACTCCCTATGCCCGAACCTATGCTTCGACTAGGGAGTGAGGGCATGTGTTGGGGGGTAAAATCGTCATTGCATCAATACCCGTGCGAGGAGGCTAAGACCAACCTCTCCCGTAGCTCGGCCTTTCCGAGCTCCATGGCTCGGCTTCCCCCGAGCTTCCGTAGCTCGCCCTTCCCGAGCTCCCACAGCTCGGCATCCCCGAGCTTCCGTAGCTCGCCTCTCCCGAGCTCCCATAGCTCGGCCTTCCCGAGCTCCCACAGCTCAGCTTCCCCGAGCTTCCGTCGGTCGCCTCTCCCGAGCTCCCATAGCTCACCTCTCCCGAGCTCCCATAGCTCGGCCTTCCCGAGCTCCCACAGCTCAGCTTCCCCGAGCTTCCGTCGCTCGCCTCTCCCGAGCTCCCATAGCTCGGCCTTCCCGAGCTCCCACAGCTCGGCTTCCCCGAGCTTCCGTCGCTCGCCTCTCCTGAGCTCCCATAGCTCGCCTCTCCCGAGCTCCCATAGATCGGCTTCCTCGAGCTTCCGTCACTCGCCTCTCCCGAGCTCTCATAGCTCGCCTCTCCCGAGCTCCCGTAGCTCGGCCAGCTCGGCTTCCCCGAGCTTCCGTCGCTCGCCTCTCCCGAGCTCCCGTAGCTCGGCCTTCCCGAGCTCCCATAGCTCGGCTTCCCCGAGCTTCCGTCGCTTGCCTCTCCCGAGCTCCCATAGCTCGCCTCTCCCGAGCTCCCATAGCTCGGCCTTCCCGAGCTCCCATAGCTCGGCTTCCCCGAGCTTCCGTCACTCGCCTCTCCCGAGCTCCCATAGCTCGCCTCTCCCGAGATCCCATAGCTCGGCCTCCTGAGCTCCCACAGCTCAGCTTCCCCGAGCTTCCGTCCTTGCCTCTCCGAGCTCCCGTAGCTCGGCTCTCCTGAACTTCCTGTAGTTCGTTTCCTCCGAGCCTCCGTGGCCCCTTCGCTGAACGACCACGATCCAATACCCACCTCCGCGGAACCTGACGTGGGAGAGCCTAAGCCTACTGTAACGCACCCTAGGCAAGGAATCATGCTGAGAAATGGTCTAGAGCCTATCGAGGCTACCTGAGACCTACACATCTACCAGATTCTAAGCTGTCAAGGAGCTCTCACAGTCGATCCCCTAACGGACAAGATGGATCCCAACAGCCCCCACAACGGCCTGATTCGATCCACTCCCGTATCCTAACAACATCTGAACCTTCCAGAAGGCACTCAAGATCCAGGTGACAGTTATAAATGGAACACTCCCAAATTCCCTCAGGTACGCACTCTTGCGCGCTGACACCCCACTCTCACTCTCCTGCTCTCGCCGGCAGCTCGTCGTGCTCTCGCCTTCTAGAGCTCACGATTGGCCGCCCCCAGAGAGGCCTCTTAGAGAGATCCACCTCCCCACTTTCTGGTTGATCGCCGATTTCTTTTTACTGACTTGAGCGTCGCAGGGTCTTCCACGGAGGGCCACCCCCAATGCACTCTCGCGCGAGGACTTGTGTGCAGGTCCGCCCCCTTGGAGATCGACTGCGCCCGAGTCGGAGGACGGATCCCGGCGGCAACAATACTAATGCCCTTTCTTTGCCTTGGAAGTCCTTGTCACTGGAAGCACCAAGAACCACTTCATGGGTATTGCCACAGTGGAGAGAAGAAGCGCTGCATGATTGCATGGAATCTGGGAGGTATTCTATTGGGTTGTGCATGGCCTTTTAGTTGACATTGTTGCATTAGTTTCTGAGATCTTAGCTTGCTTGACAAGCAAAATGTTCTATGTTGCAGCTTTGTAATTGATGGGGCCAGTTGACCCCATGAAAAACAAATTCTTGGACGGCCCCAAAGGCCCAGACTCTGACGCCAGCTCCAGCGACGGCCCCAAAGGCCCAAACTCTAACTCCAGCGATGGACTCAGCGTCAGCTCCGGCACATCAAAGGCTGACACCCGCCAAAGGCGGCCTCTCCAAGCTGGCCGGCCCCGGCACATTGCTGGCCGGCCACGACGTCTCCAAGCTAGCCGGCCCCGGCGTCTCCACGCCAGGCGGCCCTTACTTCTCCAGGAGACTTGGCCACGGCCTCTCCAAGTTGGCCGGCCCCGGCACATTGCTGGCCGGCCATGGGTCTCCAAGCTAGCCGGCCCCGGCGTCTCCACGCCAGGCGGCCCCTACTTCTCCAGGCGACTCGGCCACGGCCTCTCCAAGTTGGCCGGCCCGGCACATTGCTGGCCGGCCACGGCGTCTCCAAGCTAGCTGGCCCCGGCATCTCCACGCCAGGCGGCCCCTACTTCTCCAGGCGACTCGGCCACGGCCTCTCCAAGTTGGCTGGCCCCGGCACATTGCTAGCCGGCCACGGCGTCTCCAAGCTAGCCGGCCCTGACGTCTCCATGCCAGGCGGCCCCTACTTCTCCTATCCCGCCGAGTCGGCCTAGGCCGTCCCCGGCTGGCCCAACTTGGCCCCGGCGTCTCCTGTCCCGCCGAGTCGGCCAGGGCCATCCCAGGTTGGCCCGACTCGGCCCGACGTCTCCTGTCCCGTCGAGTCGGCCAGGGCCATCCCAGGCCGGCCCAACTCGGCCCCGATGTCTCCTATCCTGCGAGTCAGCCGAGGCCATCCCAGGCCAGCCCGACTCGGCCCCGGTGACTCCCGTCCCACCGAGTCGGCTTAGGCCGTCCCCGGTCGGCCCGACTTGACCCCGGCATCTCCTGTCCCGCCGAGTCGGCCAAGGCCATCCTAGGCAGGCCCGACTCGGCCCCGGCGTCTCCAGTCCCGCTGAGTCGACCGAGGCCATCCCAGGCAGGCCCGACTCGGCTCCGGCACCTCCAGTCCCGCCGAGTCGGCCAAGGCCATCCCAGGCAGGCCGACTCGGACCCGACATCTCCAGTCCGTCGAGTCGGCCAAGGCCATCCCAAGCAGGCCGACTCGGCCCCGGCATCTCCGATCCAGCCGAGTCGGCCAAGGCCATCCCAGGCCGGCCCAACTCGGCCCCGGCCGCTCCTGTCCCGCCGAGTCGGCCAAGGCTATCCCGGCCAGCCCGACTCGGCCCCATCGTCTCCAAGTCCACCGATTCGGCCCCACACCGGCACTGCCTTGCCGTCGAGGTAGGCCCCAGCCATCTCAAGTCGACCCAGTTCGACCCCAACGAGACAGGATCCCCCGGTTCCCGCCAGATCAGCCCAGCAGTTCAAAAAACTACCTCTCTGATGCACGCCACCCGACAACGTCAGACGCACGATGTGCGCCACCCGATAGCCCAGCTGCTGATAGGACGTAACCCACCAACCAGCCTAGTTGCTGATAGGATGTAACCCACCAACCAGCCCAGATTCATGCAACGGCTCAGCAGACCTCCTGACTTCATGAAAACCCACGTGATGGTGCCAGCGCCAACCCCTATAAAAGGGTAAATCACATCGAAAACCGGGTACGCACATCTTACGCACTCGATGCCCTAACTCTTAAAGGAACTATCTATCCTTCTGAGATCTCTCCCTCCTCAAGAGCTCTCTCGAGCTCCTTCTCTGCTGTGACCTCTGTCACTGACTTGGGCATCGGAGGGTCCCATCGAGAACCCTCTCCGGTTTTGGGACTTCTTTGCAGGTGATCCGGTGAAGAGGAAGAGTCTCTGTTCCCGATTTCCAAGAGGGGTGATCGAGCGTCATCAGATTGGCACGCCAGGTAGGGGGGCGCTAAGAAAAAGTAGCGAACGATCTCCCGGAGCTACATCTATCATCCCCTCTTTTCTCCCAGAAGCCATGCTGGTGACGCGAGCTCGGGATGCCTCTGTCAGCTGTCCGGCTGGGCTCATCCCGCTAGCTGGATAGTAGGAGGCCAATCCCCTTGCTACCAGCCTTCTTGTTGCCAGCCCACCGTCGGACGCCGCTGTCCAGACGGCGAAGCAGCTGGCAACCCTCTCCCAGCAAGTTCAGAACCTCACTACCATGGTCCACGGGCTCCAGTAGCAGCAGTCCGTGGCCACCCAGCACCAGACTGCTCCCCCCGCCAGCCAGATGTCGGCGAGGGGAGGCTCCCCCGGCGAGGGACCAGCCGACGTTGAGCTTCCCTCAGGAAGCCTCACCGCGAGCCTTCCAAGTGGCCGCGGTCCCCCGGCCACGGCCCCAGCGAGCTTCCTCCCAAGCCACTTCATCACGAGGAACCCAGGCGGAAGTCCCGACTTCCATCTCCGTCTTCTGCTTCCTCTTCTTCTTCTTCCTCAGAGCCCTCCCGGAGGGCTCCGACGATCAACCGCCAGGCCGAGGAGCACCTTGAGGAGTACAACCGGCGCCTCGACGAGCTCGCCAGGAAGATAAACCACCAGCCGAAGGAAGAGTTTGACACTCATCCTTCCTACACTCGCCACATCCTGGAGGAACCAGTCCCCTCCAGGTTCGCTTCCCCCAAGTGGACCCGTATGATGGTACGACCGACCCTCTCGACACCTCGAGAGCTACAAGGCCATGATGCAAGTCCAGGGCGCCTCAGATGCCCTTCTCTGCAAGGCCTTCCCTGCGACCCTGCAGAAGGCTGCCCGTGCGTGGCATTCACGCCTGTCCCCCCATAGCATAGACTCCTTCCGGGAGCTGGAGAGGGCATTCCTGGCCCACTTTGACGCCTTCCGTCCGCAGGATCCCAAGGGTGGCGGACAGTCTCTTCTCCGTCCGCTAGAAGGAAGGAGAGTCCCTGCGGAACTTTGTGTCCCGATTCAAAACCGCCGCCCTCGAGGTCTACCATCTCGATGATGCAGTGGTCACCCTGGTGCTAAGTGGGACTTCTTCCGTCCCGCTTCACCTTCTCCCTGGACAAAAAGCCCTCGAGCTCCTACTCCAACCTCCTCCTCCGGGCCCAGAAGTACATCCGGGCAGATGAAGCCGACCTCACCCGTCGGGAGTCTTCGAAAGGCTCCAGCCACAAATCCGCTCGCCCTGAGCCGAGCGGACCTCCTCCCAATCGCCGATCCGAACCCCCTCGCCGGTCCGACAACCGGCGCCGGAGCCCTGTCCCCGATGAGGGTAAGCTCACCCCTCTCCTTGCCCCTCGATCCCACATCCTGATGGAGATCGAGGGCGAGCCCTACCTTCAACGTCCTCCCCCAATGAAGAAGGGTGTGTCCCGCGACAGAAGCCGCTACTGTCGATTCCACCGGGACTACGGCCACGACACCGACAACTACTACAGTTTGAAACGGGCTATCGAGGAGCTCATCCAATGGGGCTACCTCGACAAGTACATACAGAAGACGCCGCAGCCACTGCCGGCCATCATGGGGCCTCCACCAGCTCAAGCCGCCGTCGACAACACTCCCACGGAGCGGACCATCGGGATGGTGTCCTGGGGGTCAGCCTCTGCATTCAAGCGACAGAGGGGGGAGGATGCTCCAAATGATGTAATGCCCCGGGGGAGACTGCTATAATGGAAAATATAAACAATAAAGGCGTAGTCGTCGCTATGACGATCGCCAAACACCCTGTAAAAAGGATTTTAGTTGATAGTGGCAGCTCAGCTGACATCCTTACTTACGATGCCTTTGTTCGAATGGGTTTATCTGTTGACTCCCTTCAGCCCATGGCAACCCCGCTAGTTGGATTCACCGGAGATTTTGTGAGGGTCGAGGGCGAAATATCCTTGCCCGTGACGGCCGGAACCCCGCCATGCCAAAGCACTGTGATCATGAAATTCCTGGTTGTGAGGGTCCCATTGGCATACAACGCCATCCTTGGGGATCCCGGCCTGAATCTTTTGGATGCGGTTATCTCCACCCGACGTCTATTGGTGCAGTTCCCCACCAGCGAGGGAGTTGGAGAAATGCGCGGGAGGTAAGCCCGATCTTACCTTGCTATCATGCGGCGTCGAGCCCTCTGGAGGCCGACCCGGCCCTGGAGGCGTCTGACCCTAGAGATTCTGCCAAAGGAGGGGAGCCCGCCGAGCACCTCCTGACTTTCCCTCTCAGCGATGACCCAGCAAGGACCGTCCGTGTGGGCAGACTCCTTCCCTTGGAGGATCGGGAGTGCCTCTTAGCTTTCCTGTGGGCTAACTCGGACGTATTCGCCTGGTCAGTGTCTGACATGCCCAGCATTTCTCCGAAAGTCATCATCCACAAACTTAACATCGACCCGCACCACCGTCCAATCCGTCAAAAAAGAGGAGCTTTGCCCCCGACCGACAAAGGTCTATTGATGAAGAAGTCCACAAGTTGATCAGTGCCGGCCACATCCGGGAGGCGCACTACCCGAGCTGGCTGGCCAATGTAGTCATGGTGCGCAAGGCAAACGGGAGCTGGAGGATATGCATAGACTTCACTGACCTCAACAAGACATGCCCAAAGGACAGTTTCACCTTGCCAAGAATTGACCAGCTAGTCGATTCCACCTCTGGTCACGAGCTTCTCAGCTTCATGGATGCCTTCTTCGGATACAACCAGATAAGGATGGACCCCAGCGATGAGGAGCACACCTCCTTCGTGACAGAGAAAGGCATTTACTGTTACAAGGTGATGCCTTTCGGCCTCAAGAATGCGGGAGCGACCTATCAGCGATTGATGACAAGGTGTTCCATGACCAACTCGGCCGGAACATGGAAGTCTACGTGGACGACATGCTGATGAAGAGCGCCCATGCCGCCGATCACATCTCTGACCTGGAAGAAACTTTTAACAACCTCCGTCGCTTCCAAGTCAAGCTGAACCCTAAGAAGTGCACTTTTGGGGTCACGGCTGGTAAATTTCTTGGCTTCATGGTGACCCAGCGCAGAATCAAGGCAAACCCAGAGAAGATCAGCGCCATACTTGACATGAGGCCGCCGTCCAACAAGAAGGAAATGCAACGGCTAATGGAAGGGTAGCGGCGCTGAGTCATTTCCTCTCTATCGGTAGAAAGGTGCTTGCCTTTCTTCAAGGCCCTGCGGAAGGTGAACGGTTTCACATGGATGGACGACTGCCAGGAGGCTTTCGATGGCTTAAAGGCGTTCCTGTCCTCCCCACCGCTCCTCTCCAAGCCGAGAGATGGGGAGAGTCTTTTCCTTTACTTAGCCGCCTCCTCAGAAGCCGTCAACTCAGTCCTGGTGTGCCTGGACGCTGACGGAACCCAGAAGCCAGTCTACTACGTGAGCAAGGTCCTGCATGATGCCGAGGTCAGGTATTCCAAAACAGAGAAAGTCATTTTCGCCTTGATAGTTTCCATCCGGCGTCTTCGCCCGTATTTCAAGCCCATCCTATCGTGGTGCTGACGGACCAACCTCTCCG
This sequence comes from Calamus simplicifolius, assembly GCA_900491605.1. NCBI lineage: Eukaryota > Viridiplantae > Streptophyta > Magnoliopsida > Arecales > Arecaceae > Calamus > Calamus simplicifolius. The sequence goes on along the minus strand of UESW01001421.1, from coordinate 17,603 downwards.
AGCCATCCTGGCCCGTCCGGATACTTCGGGTCAACTCACCAAATGGGCCATCAAGCTGGGGGAATTCGACATCTCTTTCCAAGCGTGACCGGCCTTGAAGTCCCAGGTCCTGGCCGACTTCCTGGTCGAGTGCACTTGGGCGGAGGAGGATCTCGAGGAGGCCACCGGGGAGCAGCCCAAGCCCGAGCCGAGAGATGATGGAAAGACCTGGATCCTCCACGTGGACGGCGCATCAAATTCTCAAGGAAGTGGAGCTGGCCTTATTCTTGCCGACCGGAAGGAGAAAAAACGAATGCGCCCGGAGATTTCTTTTTTAAGCCACCAACAACCAGGCAGAGTACGAAGCCCTCCTGGCCGGGTTAAGATTAGCCCAGGAGGTTGGAGCAAAGCACCTCAGAGCCTTCACGGACTCGCAACTCATCTCCGGGCAAATCAACGGAGAGTACGAGGCGTGCGACCCCGTTATGGCGCAATATCTGAAAAAGGTTCAACTCTTGACCTCCTCGCTGCCTTACTTCAGCATCAGCTACATCCCCCGGAGCGAAAACGCAAAGGCCGACATCCTCTCTCGACTGGCTACCTCCGTCGACGGCCTGACAAGGGACACCTACCTCGAGTACCTAGAAAGGCCCAGTGTAGAGGGCGGGGAGGAAGTCCTCTCGCTCACCCTGAAACCTACATGGATGGATGCCTATGTCCGCTACCTCACCGACGCACCCTCCCTGATGACCGCAGCAAAGCCAGGTTGCTCAATGGAGGGCCTCCAAGTTCATCCTCCTCGACGGGCGCCTATACAAAAGGTCATTCTCCTACCCATTGCTTAAGTGCGTAGGCTCCGCCGACGCTGACTACATCCTCAGAGAAATCCATGAGGGCATTTGCGGGAATCATCTGGGGGGCAGATCCTTGGCCCAGAAGGCTCTCCGTTAGGGGTACTTCTGGCTCACTATGAAGGAAGACGCGGCCAAGCTAGTTCAAAGGTGCGACGGCTGCCAACGCCATGCGCACATCCAGCGTCAGCCACCTGCCCCGCTGAGCCCACTCTCGGCTCCGTGGCCCTTCGCCCAGTGGGGAATGGACATCCTTGGACCGTTCCCCCCAGCTTCAGGACAGTGGAGATTCTTGCTGGTCGCCATTGACTATTTCACCAAGTGGGTCGAGGTCGAGGCATTGGCCAAAATCACGGAGAGCAAAGTTAAGACTTTCTTCTGGAAGTCGATCATATGCCGCTTTGGCTTGCCTCACACCCTCGTCACGGACAATGGTTGCCAGTTCAACAACGAGGCATTTAAGACCTTCTGCGAGGAGCTGGGCATTCACCACCGATTCACCTCCGTCGGCCACCCCCAGACCAACGGGGAGGCTGAGGTCATGAACCGCACCATCCTCAGAGGGCTCAGGACTCGCCTAGATGGCTCCAAGGGGCGTTGGGTAGAAGAGCTCCCCAGTGTGATATGGGCCTACCACACGACGCCCAGAACCCCGATGGGCGAAACTCCTTTCAGCCTCTCCTTCGGATCCGAGGCCGTCATCCCCGTCGAGATCGGATTGCCCAGCCCACGGGTGGAGTCCTTCAGTGAGGAAGACAACCCCGCGCTGATTCGGACCAACCTAGACTTCAACGACGAGGCGCATGACAGAGCGAGACTGCACATGGCGACCTTTCGCCAGCGAGCGGCTAAGTACTATAACGCCCGGGTTCGTCCCAAGGTTTTTCTCCACGGAGACTTGGTGCTTCGAAAGGCCGAGGTATCAAAGCCTACCGAGGGGGGCAAGCTATCCCCCAACTGGGAGGGCCCCTACCGTGTCGCCGAGGCGCTCCACCGGGGGCATACAAACTAGAAGAGCTTGATGGGAAGCCCATTCCACGTACCTGGAATGCGGACAACCTCGCCGATATTATCAATGATGTACCCCCAGGAGCATAAGCAATAAAGGAAAAGGTCCTTTCTGGCGACAGTTGTCTTCCCTTGCGCAAGTCTCTCAAAAGGAGCTCACTGGCATCGCAGCCCACGGGACACCACTCGGCTCTAGCATGGCGGTGCCCCGAGTTGGTTAAGACCCTAAAGGCTCCGTACCCGCTGAGTCGCACTTGGGCGGAACACAAACCCCAGGCTGGTTCAAAAGGAGCTCACTGGCATCGCGGCCCATGGGACACCACTCGGCCCCGGCACGGCGGTGCCCCCGAGTTGGTTAAGACCCTAAAGGCTCCGTACCCGGCTGAGTCGCCACTTGGCGGAACACAAACCCCCAGGCTGGTTCAAAAGGAGCTCACTGGCATCGCGGCCCATGGGACACCACTCGGCCCCGGCACGGCGGTGCCCCGAGTTGGTTAAGACCCTAAAGGCTCCGTACCCGGCTGAGTCGCCACTTTGGCGGAACACAAACCCCCAGGCTGGTTCAAAAGGAGCTCACTGGCATCGCGGCCCATGGGACACCACTCGGCCCGGCACGGCGGTGCCCCGAGTTGGTTAAGACCCTAAAGGCTCCGTACCCGGCTGAGTCACCACTTGGGCGGAACACAAACCCCCAGGCTGGTTCAAAAGGAGCTCACTGGCATCGCGGCCCATGGGACACCACTCGGCCCCGGCACGGCGGTGCCCCGAGTTGGTTAAGACCCTAAAGGCTCCGTACCCGGCTGAGTCGCCACTTGGGCGGAACACAAACCCCAGGCTGGTTCAAAAGGAGCTCACTGGCATCGCGGCCCACGGGACACCACTCGGCCCGGCACGGCGGTGCCCCCGAGTTGGTTAAGACCCTAAAGGCTCCGTACCCGGCTGAGTCGCCACTTGGGCGGAACACAAACCCCCAGGCTGGTTCAAAAGGAGCTCACTGGCATCGCGGCCCATGGGACACCACTCGGCCCCGGCACGGCGGTGCCCCCGAGTGGTTAAGACCCTAAAGGCTCCGTACCCGGCTGAGTCGCCACTTGGGCGGAACACAAACCCCCAGGCCGGTTCAAAAGGAACCTGACGATGCCCCGCTCTCAGGTCACCCTCCGGGGTTCACTCCGGTCCCCGCTGGGGAAGGATTACTGGCCACCCTCAGCTAGCCAAAGAAGGCACGCAGACGTCCATCCAAGGCAGCGCAAGGTACAAAGGTAAAGTCCTACACTCCTTTCGCTTAGCTGATGCGGGGCACGCAAGCTCAAGGAGTGGGGGGCATTTGATGGGGCCAGTTGACCCCATGAAAAATGAAATTTTGGATGGCCCCAAAGGCCCAGACTCTGACGCCAGCTCCAGCGACGGCCCCAAAGGCCCAAACTCTAACTCCAGCGACGGACTCAGCGTCAGCTCCGACACATCAAAGGCCGACACCCGCCAAAGGCCGGCCTCTCCAAGCTGGCGGCCCCGGCACATTGCTGGCCGGCCACGGCGTCTCCAAGCTAGCCGGCCCCGGGCCAGGCAGTCTCCAGGCGACTTGGCCACGGCCTCTCCAAGTTGGCCGGCCCCGGCACATTGCTGGCCGGCCACGGCGTCTCCAAGCTAGCCGGCCCCGTCTCCACGCCAGGCGCCCCTACTTCTCCAGGCAACTCGGCCACGGCCTCTCCAAGTTGGCCAGCCCGGCACATTGCTGGCCGGCCACGGCGTCTCCAAGCTAGCCGGCCCCGGCGTCTCCACGCCAGGCGGCCCTAAGTTGGCCAAGGCCGTCCCGGCCCGACTCCCCGGCATCTCGGCATCTCCTGTCCCGCCGAGTCGGCCAGGCCATCCCAGGCCGGCCCGACTCGGCCCCGGCGTCTCCTGTCCCGCTGAGTCGGCCGAGGCCATCCCAGGCCAGCCCGACTCGGCCCCGGCGACTCCCGTCCCGCCGAGTCGGCTTAGGCCATCCCCGGCCGGCCCAACTCGGCCCCGGCATCTCCTGTCCCGCTGAGTCGGCCAAGGCCATCCCAGGCCGGCCCGACTTGGTCCGGCATCTCCAGTCCCGCCAAGTCAGCCAAGGCCATCCCAGGCAGGCCCGACTCGGCCCCGGCATCTCCAGTCCCGCCGAGTCGGCCGAGGCCATCCAGGCAGGCCCGACTCGGCCCCGGCACCTCCAGTCCCGCCGAGTCGGTCAAGGCCATCCCAGGCAGGCCCGACTCGGACCCGGCGTCTCCAGTCCGCCGAGTCGGCCAAGGCCATCCAGGCAGGCCCAACTCGGCCCCGGCGTCTCCGATCCAGCCGAGTCGGCCAAGGCCCAGGCCGGCCCGACTCGGCCCGGCCCTCCTATCCCACGAGTCGGCCAAGGCCGTCCCCGGCCAGCCCGACTCGGCCCCGTCGTCTCCAAGTCCGCCGATTCGGCCCCACCCGGCACTGCCTTGCCGGCGAGATAGGCCCCAGCCATCTCAGGTCGACCCAGTTCGGCCCCAACGAGACAGGATCCCCCGGTTCCCGCCAGATCAGCCCCAGTGGTTCAAAAAATCACCCTTTGACGCACGCCACCCGACAACGTCAGATGCATGACGTGCGCCGCCCGACAGCCCAGCTGCTGATAGGACGTAACCCACCAACCAGCCCAGCTGCTGATAGGACGTAACCCACCAACCAACCCAGATTCACGCAACAGCTCAGCAGACCTCCTGACTTCACAAAAACCCACGTGATGGTGCCAGCGCCAACCCCTATAAAAGGGTAAATCACATCAAAACCAGGTACGCACATCTTACGCACTCGATGCCCTAACTCTCAAAGGAACTATCTGATCCTTCTGAGATCTCTCCTCCTCAAGAGCTCTCTCGAGCTCCTTCTCTGCTGTGACCTCTGTCACTGACTTGGGCATCGGAGGGTCCCATCGGAGAACCCTCTCCGGTCTTGGGACTTCTTTGCAGGCGATCCGGTGAAGAGGAAGAGTCTTCGTTCCCGACGTCCAGGAGGGGTGATCGAGCGTCATCAGTAATTAATTTCTTTCGATAACGATTTGATGTGATATATGAGTTGGGGCTGTAGATTTTTCTAGATTATGTATCGCCTATCTGTGGAAGTGATTCTTTAGATTTTTTGGGGTTATATGATTGTAAACTTGAGATTGTTCTTGTAGGCTTGGTTTTAGTTTTCATGAATGTAATGTTTTCAATATATAATCCCAGCTCAAATGCCCGGGACAGATGGTGACGATGTTCACCATCTTCGCCAAACCCTTTCATGGACATTTTCCATGCATCCAGCTCACGACCACGCTGCTATGCCTCCCCGGCCTGAAACCACTGACCTTCTCCAAGGATTTTTCTCTTTTTGATGGGTAACTGAAGGAAGTTTAAGAGTTCCCCAAATTTGTTAACATACTTCAAGGATCATAGAGTAATATACTACAAGATACCAACAGCTGAGCTGCATTTCTATTTCTTCTCCATGTTCATACCTAACTTGATTCATCGCACCATGCAAGTAGTTGACCTAGAAGGATGTGGCATTACTTTGACAAGAGGAAGTCGGTGCAAGTGAATTGGAGTTCAACCTAATGTAGGTGTGAGGCCATTGATAGAGATCGATGGAGTCAAATTGGAATCAATTTGATAACATGGTTTGAGCTGCTTAGCTTTTCCTGCTAGCCATTCATTTTTGGGTGCAAAACTTATTCATTACCAGAGTTAGTGATCACTTTCTACTTAGAATTTCTTGTTTCTTATCAGAGAAGTCTTCTTCTTCTTCTTCTGTTTTCTGACCTTCCTCATTGGTACCACAGGTCTGCTTCTTAAGAGCCGTTCGTGTCACGTAGAATTTTATTTACGTCAAAGAAAAACTTAATTTGAATCTTACATGGTCTGAAAATATACTTGGCTTGCTTGCCACATTTTACTTAGATTTTGCTATGAGATAGCTAATTGATATGACTTTAGAAAGTTTTGAAAGTGACAATTAAAATACTCTATTCTATTAATTGTTTATTTCTTTCAACTTTTTTTTTCTTTCGTATATAGTACTTGTTTATTTTATAATCCACTATTTAGTGATCCTTCATTTTCTGCTTCAATAAATTATGTGGCTGAAAGAGAAACAACTCCTTTAACCTTCATCTACATCACACACACACACACACACACACACACATATATATATATATATATATATATATATATATATATATAAACAAGTTGTAGCAACAGCAAAAAGCAAGTTAACACTATAAGAAATAAAAATAAATTTTAAATGAAAAGGCCGTCCAACCTGAGTGGAAGTTTAATATTTTTTTTTTCAAAATTAAAGACGGTTAGTGCTGTGCGCTCCACAGCATCCTACCCGAGACCTTCCATCGGTCTCGGGATGCGCTCACAGTATCCTACCCCGAGACCCCCCGTCGCACTCGAGGTGCGGTCACAGCATCCTACCCCGAGACCCCCCGTCTCGGGGTGCGGTCACAGCGTCCTACCCCGAGACCCCCGTCGGTCTCGGGGTGCGCTTCACAACATCCTACCCCAAGACCCTCCGTCGGTCTCATGGTGCGCTCACAGCATCCTACCCCGAGACCCTCCATCGATCTCGGGGTGCGCTCCACAGCATCCTACCCCGAGACCCTCCATCGGTCTCGGGGTGCGCTCACAGCATCGTACCCGAGACCCCCGTCGGTCTCGGGGTGCGCTCACAGCATCCTACCCCGAGACCCCTCGCCGGTCTCGGGGTGCGGTCAAAGCGTCCTACCCCAAGACCCCCGCTGGTCTCGGGGTCCATCCACAACATCCTACCCCGAGACCCCCCGTCAGTCTCGGGATGCGCTTCACAACATCTTACCCCGAGACCCCCCGTCGGTCTCGGGGTGCACTCACAGCATCCTACCCCGAGACCCTCCGTCGGTCTCGTGGTGCGCTCCACAGCGTCCTACCCCAAGACCCCCCATCCGTCTCGGGGTGCGGTACAACATCCTCCCCCAAGACCCCTTGCCGGTCTTGGGGTTCATCCACAGCATCCTACCCCGAGACCCCCCATCGGTCTCGGGGTGCGCTTCACAACATCCTACCCCAAGACCTGAGACCCCTTTCAGGCTTGGACATTGAACAATACCGATGAACAGTACCATGCAAGTATTCACCCACAGCTTTCTTTGGAGCTCATTCAAGGGCATGAACAGTGCCATGCGAGCACTCTATGATCAAATGCTCTACGAGGGATAGACAACCAAAAAGGGGGACACGCCTGGCAAGTGCCGTAACGATCGGCCATGCCCTGCAGCTACCAACTCTGACAGGACGCGGCCCGCAGTGCGATACGGCACATGGAGGTAAGCTCCGCCGTAATGTCATCAATTAATGCTCTGACAAGAGATCACGTCCCAAGCCGATGGATTCAGGCATCGATAAAAAGGGTAAGAGGGTCCTCGACCAGGTAACACGCTCATGACACCCCTTAATGCTCACAACGAGAGATCTCTCTCGGAGCCGTCTCTCTCTTTCTTTTTCGAGCTTCCTCAAGCTCACGGTTGATGCCCAGACCACTGACATGAGCGTCGGAGGGTCCCGTCAGAATCTCCGGCCCCCGGGACTTGCTTGCAGGCGCGAGGAGCTCACTGAAGGAGGCGACCGCACACTCGAAGCCGATGATTTACATCATCAACATGGTTTGAGCTGCATAGCTTTTCCTGCTAGCCATCCATTTTGGGTGCAAAACTTATTCATTACCGAAGTTAGTGATCACTTTCTACTTAGAATTTCTTGTTTCTTATCAGAGATGTCATCTTCTTCTTCTTCTGTTTTCTGACCTTCCTCATTGGTACCACAGGTCTGCTTCTTAAGAGCCGTTCGTGTCACGTAGAATTTTATTTACGTCAAAGAAAAACTTAATTTGAATCTTACATGGTCTGAAAATATACTCGGCTTGCTTGCCACATTTTACTTAGATTTTTCTGTGAGATAGCTAATTGATATGACTTTAGAAAGTTTTGAAAGTGACAATTAAAATACTCTATTCTATTAATTGTTATATTTCTTTCAACTTTTTTTTTCTTTCGTATATAGTACTTGTTTATTTTATAATCCACTATTTAGTGATCCTTCATTTTCTTCTTCAATAAATTATGTGGCTGAAAGAGAAACAACTCCTTTATCATTCATTTACATCACAAATATATATATATATATATAAACAAGTTGTAGCATACAGCAAAAAGCAAGCTAACACAATAAGAAAATAAAAATAAATTTTTAAATGAAAAGACCTGTCCAACCTGAGGGGAAGTTTAATATTTTTTTTTCAAAAATTAAAGACGGTTAGTGCTTGGTTCAGAAAATTTAGTTGGGCTCCAACCGCAATAAAAGCGCGGCCGTTCTTTTTGTGCATACAAAAAAAAAAAAAAAAAAAAAAAAGGTTTTTATGTACATCTTCATGCATAAAGATGCGCATCAGGCATATGCATTGATTGTGTACTCATGTAAGTGCGTCGTACGCTTGCATGGGCATGCGGTCAATGATCACATCTGATACATACTTTATGCATCGAACTCGGATGCACAAAAACTTTTTCATACAAAAAAAATCTTCATATCACATGGCATGAAGAAATTTATGCAACCAGTATGAATTGTTGCCCTAACTTTCTTTGTACACCAAACTGGCGTCTCATGGTATTTTCTTTTTCTTATTTCTTTTGTTTGATCCACTAGTCTTGCCATCTCATTTCATCCACTTGGCCAGCTTAGTTTTCAGCCGACTCGAAATTTGTTACCTCATATGAAAAGGCTAAATCTGGGCCAGCATTTTGAAAGCGGGTTCAATTAAGTCACCAGGTCAAGTTTTGCTGCGGTCTCTGCTCGCTTCGAAACGTAATATAGCCTTAAGTTCACTTACTCCCAGAGATGAGAACAAATTACCAACACATTTTCGTGACTTCTTTCCCCTCTTATATCTGTGAGAGAGGGAGGAGGGATCACTTGTTAAAACATTTCGTCAGCAAGGTACCCTTAATATACAAGAAGGATTACTTGTAAGTAATTTTGCATATAACCATGAAATCAGATAAAATTAATTGTAAAATGGATAGTTCAAGATGATTTACCTTTTAGTTTATTGAATCTTATAATTTTGAACGATATGTTCAATTAGGCCTACAACCTGCTTATAGAAGAACTAATAGCTGTACCTTTAGAAGAGTGGCTATGACAAACTTTTTAATAATGAAACAAAGTTTAACTGAAAGTCTCTCAAATTTAAATGCTAGAAATTTTTTTAATTTCTGATATTTGGTCAGCATCTGTAGGTAGTAATTATTTTATTGCTATTACTGCTCATTATATTGATAATGATTGGCAACTAAATAAATGAATTCTTGCTTTTCATGCTTTCAATTTTCCGCATTCGGAACAATAAATTTTAAATATTATTTATCAAACTGCATGCTCATATAATATTAATAATAAAATAATATCAATTACTTTTGATAATGCATCTAATAATAATTCTGCTATTGCATTATTAAATAACTCTTTGCATCCCATTTTAGATGAACAATTATTTCATATTACATGTGCATGTCATATATTAAATCTTTCTGCTCAATCTGGAATGAATATAATTCAAGAGATTATTTCAAAAATTAGAAATGTAATTTCTTTTATTCATGCTTCAAGGTCAAGACTTCAAGAATTTAAATAATTATGTGTATATCATGGTAAACATTTTAAAAAATTTAAACTTGATGTAATTACTCATTGGAATAGTACCTATACCATGATACATGATGCATATCCATATAAGAACTTATTAAGTGTTTATATTAATGATCGTAGATTAAGATTTACATTGACTGAAATTGATTGGCATCAAGGTAAAATTTTAGAAGATTTTTTTGTTACTTTTATGATGCTACAAATATTCTTTCAGGTATTTATTATCTAACTTCTTATTTATTTTTACAAAAATATATGTAATTAGTGAAAAATTTAAAGAATATAGATATCATGAAGTTTTAATGCCTATTATATGTAATATGAAAACTAAATGGAATGAATATTAAATAGAATATGTCCATTGTATAACTTAGCTATTATTTTTAATCCTAATATTAAATTAAATGGCATAAATTTTTTAATTGATCAATAATATGAAAACATGAATCAAAATCCTGAACCTGCTAAAGATAAGATAACACGACTTCTTAATGATATTTATGGCTTATATAATGATAAAATTTGTGAATCTAGAATACCTGCTTAAAGCTTTACTTTTCTTCTATATCTCGTTCGTCATCTATTTTTTCATTCATTAGAAGACACACATATGCTTCATCTTCTTCATCTTTAAGTAGTAAATTAAAATTTTATTTACAAAATAATCTTCATTCTGCATATGATGAAGATTAAATAAAAAGTCTAGATGTATTAGCTTGGTAGAAGAGTGTTAGAAATAAATATCATCTTATGTCTGCCATTGCATGAGATATTTTAGCTATGCCAATGTCCATAGTAGCATCAAAATTCGCTTTCAGTGCAGGTCGACATATTCTGGACGAAAAGAGAAGTAGTATGATTGACGAAACAGTTGAGATGTTATCTGCTTTAAAGATTGGTTGGATGCTAAGGTGAGGCTTCAAGATAAAGATGAACATAACTTAACCAGCGAAGATGATGATGACACAAATACTACTGATGAGTGAGTCATCTTTATTTTTATAATTATATATTTTTATTTTTTTAATTGTTAAAGTGAGTTATCTCTATTTTTTTCTCCTCTCTTATTGTATTCTATTTTGGAGGTCAGGCCTAACCCCCCTCCCTTCATGTACCATTTTGATTTTAAATTAATAAACTAGTAGGGGTTTATGCCAAACCCTTCACCATTAAGGTGGCTTCATATTAATAAATTTCTTTATTCCTAATAATTTTTTAATTTATTAAAAAAATATTTGTTTATAAAATTTTTTATCAAGCCCTTATGGGCCGGTCGTGCTAGGCATGTCCACATGGGCCTAGGCCGTGCCGTGCTGGCACGGCGGGCCAGGCCCTTCATGGGCCATGCCATGCTGGGTCGGCAGAAAAAATTTCTCAAGCCCGGCATGGAATGGTTAGCTGGGCCGTGCCAATAAGGCCCGGTTAGCCGTAGTAGTATTGGGCCATTCCAAGCATGCCCATTTTGTGCCAGGCCGTGCTGGCCCATGGGAGGCATGGCCTATTGCCTACCTCTACTTGCAACTTAAGAGATTAGAGGAGATTCCAAATTCAATGAGACCTTTAAGAAGAGAAGACCATTCAATTTGAAGCCTTCTAGATATGGGTCCTATACTTTGAATTCATTTCATAAATTTTCAAATCAAGGTGTGTCATGGCCTGTTTACGAAGTCAATAGAAAGTAGCAGTATCTAAGAAGATCAAAATTATTGTTTGGCTAGCTTTGTATGATATCTAAATAGTAGGGCATTTCGCTACTATCATGACTTGAATCTACTTGTGCTCAATGGGTCCTCTGCTGCCTCACATAATAGCACAAATATATTCATTTGATGAACCTGATAGGACAAATCACACATTGTCAAATAGTTAATTAATGATTCAAGGATTTTGGAAGCAGAAAGATATATTCTCACTTCCAAAGTATACAAAAAGTTAGACATGTCCCTTATAACCTAAGAAACTATTCGATTAATCACTAGGGTGATTTTTCTTGATGATAGAATTTCATTGACAATAGGATCACCAATGATCCAACACCATCCCTAAGGGTGGCAATTTTAGAGATGACCCAGGAATATGACTTGAACCCGATACAAAGTTAACAGGTTTCGATTGAACATAATAAAAATTAAGTTGACACATTTGATACAATTAATAAACAAGTTGGGTCATGGTTGACCCACAAATCCAAAATTGACCCATAATTATTCTGATTATTAAACAAGTTAACTCATTTAATCCAATCTAATGACCCAAATATGATCCATCAAATCTATTTATTGAAGGTAATATCACTCTTTAATTAATTATTATTTTATAATGATCATTATGTACTTATGTAAGGATTTTATGCTTATCTCTCTCTTTTTCTTCTCCTTGAATGAAGAAGTTTTTGTTTGTGCTTTAATTATAATTTTTAATATATAATTACTTTGTAATTGAATTGGTATGAAATATATTACATAGGTTATATAGGTTACAAAATTTTATATAGGATACATAGTTTTATACAAGTTATATGGGTTATACGGGTTGTGTCATGTAACCCATGTAATACATGGATCGATTTGGGTTAACCTATTTGTCATTATACTTTGAAGTTAATCTGATCCGTTTACAATCCATTAAATTATTTTCCACCCCTAAGCACTTCATTTGATATAAGATATTGTAATAAACAAAGATTATCAATGATCACAAACCATCGTATTTAATATATCATTGGAATGAAAAATCATCATGCATGCTATACCAATAATATTCTTGAAAATTTATTTGCATAATTTATTATAATATTATGTATTATATAACATATATTATTATAGTATATCATGTATAGATTATATATTATAATAAAGATATTATATGATGACATAATATTATACACACTTATTATATAATAAATATAAATAATAATATGACATAGCTGAATAAGTAATAAGTGTATATTATATTATTATAATAATTATGTATAAATATTATAACAACATAATATTAGCTAATTTAATTATATTAATATTATAATACATAATATATTATTATTATATAATTATAACATTATAATTATAAATATATATTAATATTATTAATTATATATTATATTATATATGATTATATTTATAAATTATGAGTAGTATATATTATATTGTTATATAAGGGGAAAGAGTAACAAATACAGGATAACATTGTCCATAAATTTTGGCGCACATCATCATCATTTTGTGATCTAATAATCCCAACCTCTTTCGTAGGATTGAGTTCATTCCCTTTGGTAGTGTTCTTAATTCCTCAAAAATCACAGATTATCGCCATAATGAGGATTCCAAACTATTCCAAAATCACAAGTGATATTTCAAATTTCACCCCAAGCCAAACACTATCTAAAGGGCTATTCAATACGAAGTGATCTTTCTAATAACACTTATGATCTTGGGATGGTGATAAGATCACCCTATTTATTATCTCCATTTACTACCAGAAATTAGCCTTTCACTAAGGAACATCACCAAGGGATATGTCCCTCAGAAAATTATCAAGGGATTAGAAAGGGATTTTCAAGAAATTTTAAATTACATTCAAAATCTAGTTTTAATAAGGAATCTCTAAGGGATTTTCTAGGGATATATTTTTCTTGATAAATTCCTTAGAAATCCCTTGGTAATCTGCAAGGGATCAGTGAGTGATTGCTTAAATAATTTTTAGTAAGGGATTTGTAAGAAAAGTCCGATCCTTTAGAGATTTACTAAGTGATAAATCCCTTGGTGCTGGTAAGATATTTTTAAAACAAAAAAATGATATTAGAAAGGGATTTTTTCTTAGAAATTTCTTAGTGATTTTAAAATCTTGTAGCTAGCATATGTCATTAGCATAAAATAAAAGTCATAAGTAAAATTAATATTATGTACTAATTTTTAATACCATTAATTAAACAAAAAAAATTCTTCATATATATTTTGTTGCTAATGATCAGATTGGTGCAGCGATAAGGGGCTAGCCTTTGAACCCTTCGGTCACAAATTCAAACCACCACTTCCATGCTTTATTAGGAGAAATACCTTGGCTCCGTAATCATGCTGACCACAAATTCCTACAAATGGACTACAATTTTTAGCAAGAAAAATTCCCTTGATGAATTCCTTGGTAATCATCGAGGAATTTTTTAATGAAGAAAAATTGATTGATCCCTTAGTAATTACCAAGGGATTTCTGACGGGAGACTTTCACCAACATCATATATTCAAAGGGATGAATTTTCCTTAAAAATCCCTCAGTGAAACTCTTCACCAAGGGATTTTTGACTTTCACTAAGAGATATTGTCCCTTGCTGAAAGGTTAATTTCTAATAATGATTTTATTAGTGATTTGTGATCATCATAGGATTAGGATCATTGTTAGAAAAAGGATTCTAATCACTTTCAAGGGGGCAGGAATGCCAGATCACTATGGTGACGATGATGATCTACAAATAAAAATTGAAACAATTTTGTCTTTATATTTATCAATCTCACCCTATATTATAATAAATAATATGTAATTTACAATATACAAAAATATTACATAATAATATAGTTATAAGATCATAATTAATGTATAAATAATGATATTAATAATATATAACAATATAATGTCATAACATTAATTATGATTATATATAAAATAAGTGTCCTTAATATTATATTATATTATTATATATATTAACTATCTATTATGCATTTTATTACTAATAATTTATAATATTATTTATTATAATAACATATCATTAATGTATTATATATGATTATTACTATAATATAAACTACTTCATGTTTATTAAAAAATCTTGCACAACTCACTCAAATCATATTCACTCATTTTTACAAGTAATATGGATTCATGGTCTGCATAGTATCAAATGAATGAGTCCAATCAAAAAAATTTGGATCTTGTTAGTTGAAACCACAGCTTGTATGCATCTCTATCTATAAGAATAACAATAAAAAAAGTCCAACAATTAACATGAATATCATTATCAATCCCTACTCCATTCTCTTTTTTAAAGCTCATTTGCTATGCTGGAATGATACCCTATAAGTGGAATTGGAATCATGATTAATTTCAATTCTAAGCCTTTATTTGAAGGGTGTGATTCTAATTCAGATTTTATATGAAATCTGAATAATATATTAGGAAGGATTTAAAATCTAAACATATGTGCAAGACTATAAATACATTCTAGATATTCGCCACACACATACACACAGAAAAATCAAAATAACCTCAAATTGCAGCCCAACATGACCTAAAAGTCAAAAATCCCTCGGTGAAACTCTTCACCAAGGGATTTTTGACATTCACTAAGAGATTTTGTCACTTGCTGAAAGATTAATTTTTGATAATGATTTTAGTGGTGATTTGTGATTATCATAGGATTAGGATCATTGTTAGAAAAAGGATTCTAATCTCTTTCAATGGGGCAGGAATACCAGATCACTATGGTGATGATGATGATCTACAAATAAAAATTGTAACAATTTTTCTTTATATTTATCAGTCTCACCCTATATTATAGTAAATAATATGTAATCTATAATACAAAAATATTACATAATAATATATAGTTATAAGATTATAATTAATGTATAAATAATTATATTAATATATAACAATATGTTATAACATTAATTATGACTATAATATAAAATAAGTATCCTTAATATTATATTAATATTATTATATATATTAACTATCTATTATGCATTTTATTACTAATAATTATAATATTATTTATTATAATAACATATCATTACTGTATTATATATGATGATTACTATAATATATACTACTTCAGGTTTATTAAAAAATCTTGCATAATTCACTCAAATCATGTTGTCGCCGGGATCTGTCCTCCGACTCAGGCGCGGTCGGTCTCCTGATCGGGCTTCCTCCTGGACGGACCTGCACAGAAGTCCTCACGCGAGAGGCGTTGGGGATGGCCCTCCGCGGAAGATCCTCCGACGCTCAAGTCAGTGGGGATTGACGATCACAGAAATAAGGAGAAGGATCTCTCTGGGGAGTCCCTCCAGGGGTGGCCAATCAAGAGCTCTAGGGGAGCGCCGATAAGCAGTAAAGAAGAGAGAGTGAGAGTGAGAGTGGGCTGTGTGCACGTACCTAAGAGAATCTGAGAGTATCATATTTATAGGTAATCACCTGAATCTTGAGCGACTTCTGGAAGGTTCGAAGGTTGTTGGGATACAAAGATGATTCGAATCAGGTTGTTATGAGGCCGGTGGGATCTGTATCTTGTTTGTTGAAGGATCGACGGGTGGGAGATCTCTTTGATGGCCTAAGATCTGATGAGCGTGTAGGTTCTAGGCTATTATTGTAGATCCTAGACCACTCCTCGATATGATCCTTTGTTTGGGATTCTATTATGCGAGACCTGGGCTCTCCCGCATTGGGTTCCACAGAGGTACATGTCGAGCCATGGATTGCTCGGGGAAGCCGAGCTACGGGTTGCTCGGAGAAATTGAGCCATGAGTTGCTCAAGGAAATTGAGCCATGGGTTGCTCGAGGAAGCCAAGCTATGAGTTGCTCGGGGAAGACTGAGCTATGGGTTACTCGGGGAAGACCGAGCTATGGGTAGCTCGGGGGAAGCTGAGCTACGGGTTGCTCGGGGAAGACCGAGCTATGGATGGCCCGGGGAAGCCGAGCTATGGATTGCTCGGGGAAGACCAAGCTACGGGAAGCTCGGGGGAAGCCAAGCTATGGATTGCTCGGGGAAGACCGAGCTATGGGTTGCTCGGGGGAAGCCGAGCTACGGGTTGCTCGGGGAAGACCGAGCTATGGATGGCCCGGGGAAGACCGAGCTATGGATTGCTCGGGGAAGACCGAGCTATGGGTAGCTCGAGGGAAGCCGAGCTACGAGTTGCTTGGGGAAGCCGAGCTATGGATAGCCCGGGGAAGCCGAGCTATGGGCAGCGTGGGGGAAGCCGGGCTATGGATGGCTTGGGGAGGCCGAGCTATAGATTGCTCGGGGAAGACCAAGCTATGGGTAGCTCGGGGGAAGCCGAGCTATGGGTTGCTCGAGGAAGCCGAGCTATGGGTAGCTCGGGGAAGACCGAGCTATGGATTGCTCGAGGAAGACAGAGCTACGGGTAGCTCAGGGAAGACCGAGCTACGGGTAGCTCGGGGAAGACCGAGTTATGGGTAGCTCGGGGGAAGCCGAGCTATGGGTTGCTCGGGGAAGACCGAGCTATGGATGGCCCGGGGAAGCCGAGCTATGGGTAGCTCGGGGGAAGCTGAGCTATGGGTTGCTCGGGGAAGACCGAGCTATGAGTAGCTCGAGGGAAGCCGAGCTACGGGTTGCTCGGAGAAACCGAGCCATGTGTTGCTCAAGGAAACCGAGCCATGGGTTACTTGAGGAAGCCGAGCTATGAGTTGCTCGGGGAGGACCGAGCTATAGGTTGCTCGGGGAAGACCGAGCTATGGGTAGCTCGGGGGAAGCTGAGCTACGAGTTGCTTGGAGAAGACCAAGCTATGGATGGCCCGGGGAAGCCGAGCTATGGATTGCTCGGGGAAGCCAAGCTATGGGCTGCTCAGGGGAAGCTGAGCTATGGATTGCTCGGGAAAGACCGAGCTATGGGTTGCTTGGGGAAGACCGAGCTATGGATTGCTTGGGGAAGACCAAGCTATGGGTAGCTCGGGGGAAGCCGAGCTATGGGTTGCTCGGGGAAGACCGAGCTATGGATGGCATGGGAAGACCGAGCTATGGATTGCTCGGGGAAGACCGAGCTATGGATTGCTCGGGGAAGACCGAGCTATGGGTAGCTCGGGGGAAGCCGAGCTACGGGTTGCTCGGGGAAGACCGAGCTATGGATAGCCCGAGGAAGCCGAGCTATGGGCAGCGTGGGGGAAGCCGGGCTATGGATGACCCGGGGAGGCCGAGCTATGGATTGCTCGGGGAAGACCGAGCTATGATTGCCGGGGGAAGACTGAGCTATGGGTTGCTCGAGGAAGCCGAGCTATGGGTAGCTCGGGGAAGACCGAGCTATGGATT